>JANHFO010003409.1:25405-46024 GCA_032468095.1 Pareas carinatus
AACTGGACTGTTGACTCTGAAGATTGGACTGTGCTTATATTTCTGTATATAAAGACTTTTACACCTATTGTATTCTGGGTCTGTGTAATACTGGTTTACATTGCTACTTCCTAGCTCACAGCTTTCGTTGTATGCACCATCCTTGTAATCAAGGGAACTCTGCTTGTGCCTAACATTGGTTATAGGCCAAGAGTGCTAACAGATACACTTTATTCTTTTATTTCTATTTTATTGTTTTGCTTTCTCATTTTCATCTTCTACCTTATATTCTATCTTATCTATCATCTGTAGTCATACATAGCTTATCAACGGTTTCTAGTACAACCCAGAGTTCTATATCTTTATAGCTTCAACTTTATATCTACTTTGATTTCTCCTTAATGTAATGCTTTTCTCCTTCAGGCCTATCCCTGACACTTCACTTATGTGGCTTGATAGGTGCTAGGAGGATTTGGACTATTCCAGATTCGAGTTCCTCAGATTCGCTCCCTGAAGTTGTCTTGACCAATGACGGTCCCCTCTGAGATTTCAGGGCTGGGGATGGTGGGGGTTCTTCTGACGCTGTGGTGCTGTTTCTCATTTTTTAGGGCAGTGTCCCCCAAACATTTGGGCACCAGGGACTGGTTCCATGGAGAAAGGTTTTTCCATGGACCAGAGGGGGTGTGGTTTTGCATGCTGCCTGCATCCCACAAATGGGGCTTGGCTTGTTTGCGCGGACCGGTTCCTGGCATGCCACGGACCAGTGCAGATCCACAGACTGGGAGTTGGGGACCCCTGTTTTAGGGCACTCTGTCTGCTGGCCCCAGTCCTCCCAGTCCTCCAGCACCTAGGTTTCCTGATGTCTCTAAAGCAGTGTTTCTCTCAACCTTGACCACTTTAAGACATGTGGACTTCAACAGCTATGCTGGCTAGGGAATTTTGGGAGTTGAAGTCCACATGTCTTAAAGTTGCCATGGCTGAAACATTGCTCTAAAAGTGATGTTCTTCCCTTTAGCTGCCTCATTTCCATTACTAACATTCTCCTCTGCAATCAGCTCTTTTAGTTTGGTTCTTTTTGTTCTTCTTTATTTTCCAGCTCTTTTTTCCATCCTTCCTCCAATTACTGCCATGGTTTTTGTTATACCTGAGTCGTCTTTAGAGCATGGGAAGGAGGAGTGCAGATATTCTGGTCACTGTACATTTTTCCTTCTACAGCCATACACTGAATGTGTAGGCAATAATGCAAATTTATTCTTTTTTTAGCAAGCAGATTTTTGGACATTGCTTACCTGTTTTTAAAATAAAATTGCTAAATTATGGAGCTCCAACTGATATCTTACTGTCAATTGTCATAATAGCCACCCAGTAGAAGCTGCTTATTAAAATTCTGTTTTGCATAACATTCTATACCCTTTATTTTCCCCATATTCTTTCTATTCCCATATACTTACATATGGTATATAGTCATATGGTGGAACATAGTCTAATTTGTATGATGTATTCATAAACCTGTAAAACATAAACCATGTAGTAAGACTAGCTTCACACTATTTTTTTAACTACTTTAAAACAATCTCATTAAATATAATTGAAAATATGGATAATCTGCTTCTTAGAAGTCAACACCAAAGCAATTTTCCTTAAGTTGATCCAAAGCAATCAAAATATTCTCTGGCCATTGTTATAGTTTCCTGTTTTAAAGTATTTCTGTAGAGGTCAGTTTTTTTTCTTTTTTTTGGAGAAAACATGCTATAGTATCTAAATATATAAAACATAAATATCTTCAAAATCTATTTGATTAATTAATATCTCACACAATAACAGATTGGAGTATTCTTAGATGGTTGAGAATGTTTTCTGAAAATGAATTACATACATATGAGAAGTCTCACTGTTTACATTGAGTTAAATATTTCTATTTTCAGTCTCAAAAGTTCTCAACTTATAAGCAAACAAACTAAATGTTCTACAGTCCCAGCAATTAGACATTATGTCATCAAATTTATAGAACAACTACCACAGTACAAGGATGAAGTTGGATTTGAGCTATGTTTAAAGTTTTCATAACTCTGAGTACCAAAGAAATATGTGGCAGACAAATTTCCCTCTCTTTACTCATTTCTTTCACACACTCTCAGAAGAAAGAAGCATGAGAACAATAAATGTGGCTTCTCACATCGCTCCTAGTTAGGCCCTATGATGGTTACTAGCACATATTTTGCAAGAGTCCATGTCAATAGACAAAAACAAAACATACCCTTATCATCTTGTAATAAGATCATTTTGTACCACCTTTTCTTTGAAAAATGACCTCAGTTGTATTTCTGTTCCAGGCCAGTGACTAAGTTTTGGAACAATTTCCAAGTTACAATCAAAGCAGATGATCCATCTCTTGCAAGCAAAATAAAATCTAGTGTTTAGGAACTAAGAAGGGAGCTTATGGCAGCTGGACTTCGCTTTCTCTTCCTTTTCTTTCTCTGATCTGTTTACTATTCTTCCTAGAGCAAATATATCATATTTATAAGGAAAGAGAACTGGTCAACAATCCAGTTCAATTTACAAACTTTACTTCCTGAACAAAATGTCAGTGATGTTTATAATGCTGGGGATGCAATCTGTGCTTCAGCAGCCCACTGTGGCTTCTGAAATCTAGTTATCTGTCACCCCCCCCAACTGCTAGAGATCTGGAGTTAAAAACTCAGAGAATTACTAGATTGCAATAAAGATTGCTGCCATCTGGTGGTTACCTAGATCTCTGCAGCAGAGTTCTGGTAGCTCTACTTTTGGGTACAATATACTCTGAACATTCCCCAAAAGTTAGGCTGACCAACTTTAAGCATCTTTAGAAGATGACTTTTCTCTTTCATCCTGACTGAAAGCCTAGCTAACAGCAGGACAGAAATGCAATCCAATTAATTCCCTTATAAGAAGTGACCTTCTTCATGCAATATACAGTATTTTTGTAGCATCTTTGTGGATTAGTATACAGAAAGTCCTCAACTTTCAACAGTTTATTTAGTGACCGTTCAAAGTTACAACGGCACTGAAAAAAGTGACTTAGGGCCGTTTTTCACACTTACAACCATTACGGCATCCTTATAGTCACATGAATTGATTCAGATGCTTGGCAACTGTTTCATATTTATGATGGTTGCAGTGTCCCAGGATCATAGGATCCCCTTCTGTGACCTTCTGACAAGCAATAACAATGGGAAAGCCAGATTCACTTAACAATCATGCTGTTAACAAATGCAATGACTCACTTAACAACTGTGGCAAGAAAAGTCAAAAAAGTCATAAAATTCACTTAACAAATGTTTCACTTAGCAACAGAAATTTTGGGCTCAATCATAGTCGTAACTCAAGGACTAGCTGTGGTACCAATGGAGTCTACTCTTATTTTCAAAACCGATTTTAAAAAATGGAAAAATACTTGATTCCTTATAATTGTTTCAAGGATTCTAATGCTGCCTATTTGGTTTCCCATGTTATATAATAGTAAATTAGTCATCCTGCTGTTGGCAATTATAGCTTTCATTACCTTCATTGTTTTGAAACAATGTCGAAGCAAAAAAAACCCTAGACAATTAAAACTGCTATACATTTCTGTTCTCACCTAATCTAGTGACTGGTGTAGGAAGGCCAAAACCACCCCATGTCATATTTTTTCCTTCCTTCCTGTCCCCCTAATGAACTCTGACAATAAAAACAAAAGCTTGAGCCTTTTGGCACCTGGGCTGAAAGCAAAACATGTCTTAACATAGAAGAAATTGGCAAATGTCATCAACTTCACTAAATAAGAAAAACCCCTCAAGATACTGTTAGTTCTTCATTTCAGTAATAAATTTCCCCACACAAAATCCTCACCCCAAGGTGACTCCTTGACTCACCAAAGAGAAAAGATTGCAAAACTCCACAGAGAGCTAAGCTGCATTTTCCTCACTGCCAGACAGGACCCAGGGGTGCTTTCTAGTAATCCCTAGAAGGTGAGCTGAGTCTGCAAACTTTCTAAGGACAACAGGCGGGCTTCTCTATAAAAGCAACCTCTCTAAAGTTGCATGGCCCCCTTTGACTGCTGTGACTGTCCGTCATTCTCTCAAATAAATTTCGCCTCTGCTTCTGGCAACTAGCTTGTGTCCTTTGGAACAGCCGGCTCAGAACGGATCAAGAATTTCTTCTAACACAAGGAAAAAAAGAGCTTACTTGACCAAATCAAAGGAAACCCTGAGTTTGCAGAAGAAAGTCCCTCCGACATTCCCACAACCACACCAGCTGCAAATTAGAGACTGCTCTTGTTTAAAAAGTCGAACATCCCAGCAGTGGATTTTTTTTGGGTTTTTCTGCTAAGTGGAACAGCTGCAAGGAAGCAGCCTGGCACATGAAAATCTCCCCAGAGCACTCTTGGGAAAAAAAGAATTTTGTCTTTATTTCCGATCTTTCTTTCCATTTCAATAATTAAAACTGAAGCATAAGTGTCCTGGTAATGCCAAGAATGAAATGATCAGATACTTTTAAGTACTGAGGCAATGTTATGAAGTAAAAAGATAGGATCATGCCACAAGTCTCTAAGCATCACCGTGAAGGCACAACAAAATTTGAACTTCACAGCAAAACTAAATAAATTAGCATATTGGTATATACAAACATTTTAAATTTCTCAGGGGGATGACGTGGCAACACAGCACCGAAACCTGTTTCAGGAAGCCCTGTCTCCCTGAGGGGGGAAAAAGAGAGAGAGAGAGACAGCTTTCAGATTGGAAGAAAAATTAAAGGAAAATGCAAGTTTTATTTTAGATCCAGTTGGGAATGCTGCACGGATGAATGGGCAGACAGTCTTAAGTCAAAATCAACTCAATGGACTTTAGAAAGAAAAAAGTATATGGAAGTGCAACTTTGGAGAAAAAACGAGTATGTGTTTTATACAAATCATGTTTTATAAGGGGGGGAATTGTTTGTTTCTTTACCTTACATTGCATTGCTGCACTGCCCTCTATTGGATGAATTGTGTCAAACTCTTCAAACATAGTAAAAACAAAATCATTTCACTAACTTTGTAGTTTTCAGGATAAATATGTTTAAAATCAGTTACTGTTTTCACTTTTTATTTAATGTCTTGTGAACATTAATGCACTGTAAAATATATCGGAGGTTAGATAGAGCAATTCGTGAAGTAAAAGTTTAATTGCTCCCAATGTTTTTGAATGCAAATATAAAGTAGAAAGAAATAAGGGGACAAAAAATATATTCTTGATATATTTTATATGACAGTATTATTTAAATTATTATAGATGCAAAGACATCAGAAATACCTGTCGACTGCAATTGTGTGAAAGCCATCTTCATCCAGCAAAGGTTTCCAAATCTCTAGGTCTTTATATTCTTTTTTGCTACGGGGAGATGACAAGTAATCTTGATACGTTGTTACCCATTTCTAAAAGTAAATGTTAGAACAAGGAATCATTAAATAATTCCAACACAGTACAAAAATAATGTTTTAAGTATTCTAATATCTGTTGAAATCCTGGAGATATAGTGTCACTCTTATAATTTATGCATTTCCACCCCAATCAATATTTTTTAAAACCAATTAGTGCATGACATGCTCTACTCTTGTTATAACATCAATTTTTGGATAGTGAATTAATTAAACATGAGTTGATTATTTTCTATTCATAAATAAAGCATCTCAGAGCTCTCTTTCATGGCTGAAAATAAACATTGCAACTAAATGATAATAAAACATCTACCAAACTGCACAATCCAGTTTGGGAGTATTCTTGAAATCATTGGTATTGGTTGAAATTAATGTTGGTGGTTTTAATACCCTTCTTGAATCCTCTAAAACATTTGCACAATATTTATTAACTTAAAAACAATATATAGGTGTCTTCCATGAATGTCTATGCTGTGTGGCAATATATTCATAAAAATAAATAAATATGAATGTGACACTTCACATATCAAACTAATATGCTATCAACAGTAAGCTATCTTACTTGATCCATGGTTCCAAATCTCCAGTAAGTAGACTGACATAGGTTTTTAGAACCCAGTTTAGCTTCATGTATATCATAATCCTTAGGTTCAGCCTCTCTGTTCTGGAACCTTTAAATTATAAGAAATAATAAACAGTAATACTAAAGCATATTTTAAAAGTTACTAATATACTATATATTACACTTACACTAATGTGTAAGATACAAGTCAAACAGGAATGAATATGTGCAGTGCCGGTTACATTTTTATTTCAAGCAAAGTCCCATGCAAGAGCACTTCTTGAAACATGTCAAAAGTCTCCAAATAAATCTAAAATCAAAAATACAAAAATTTGAAGAAGAAAGTGAACTTCAAATATTGTTACTAACTGAACTGTTAAGGTTCATATTGAAAATAGCCAAAATGAATGACATTGTGGCTTATTCACATCTGGTGGATTTTTTTTTAAAAAAAAGAGAGAATGATCTTAAACCACATTAGATGAGTGAACAGTATTTTTCTCTTACCAGCCGTACACAAGAGTGGGTCTTCCATAATAGGCTGAATTGGAACGCAAAGTCAACGCTCCTTTGCGTTCCATCACATCTGGAGGTCCTATTTCCATTTTCAAATGATTTTGGATTTTGATCACTTCTACAGGACCTTTATATCTGAAATTAATTCAGTATTATTTCTTCTACTGCAGAGCCGTTCACAGCAGAATATTCACATTCATTCTGGATCAGGGTATTATAACTAAGAACTTAATCTTGAGGCTGATACTTCACTCTCTCTGTACTGGCTTATTCTCTCGAGTCAACAAAAATAAATGAACAGCAAGCCAGCAAGCCTTTACAGCTTTATTCTTTGCTGGACACATTAGTCTCCATGGTGACCACTGATGCCATAGAGGAAAATAACAAATCTCAAAAAAATCATTCCGCCAAGAGGTCGGAACTACTTTTGGGTCTGTTCATTGTAAGTCAAGCAGAAAGCAACAAATAATTCCCACAATGTAATACTATGCAAATGTCCAAAATATGAGATATCATGAGAAGTTTGCCATGAAGCCTTATTGAGCTGGAATTCTACGTGTGATTATATACGTCTCTTGGCGACGTTTCGACAAGGTCTCACTTGCCATCTTCAGGCTGGTGTTTTTGGCTTCTTGCTAAATATATATATATATATTCGTAGATATATTCGTAGATTTTCATGGGTACAGGGATGTAGGTCTAGGTGTGTTCGGTCTTCTCCCGTGTAAGATTGAGAATATCTTGTCAGAAAGATATTCTCAATCTTACACGGGAGAAGACTCGAACAGTACCTCTGGTAACCAGGCCCTATGCCCTGAAAGACTTTGTAAGTGGCAACAAGCACCTTGAATACACCTAAAGGCCAACTGGTAACCAGTGCAGTTCATGGAGCAGTGGTATTTTACAGGCATACCATAGCATGCCCATTACTGCCAATGTCTACAGTCCTATATTTACAATATGACAGGTCCAGTGATATGGTGTCAGTGAAATTGCTGCTATATCTCCTGCTACTCTACAAATAAACTAACGTTAGTGTGAATAGACATTCCTCCTTAGCCATGCTCACATGACATGCTAATCCATAATTGATTGAACAAGTCTTACTGTAGTAATCCAGGACCTTTCTATCTAAAAGCCACACCTTATGTTCCCATTTTGTGCTCTTCACAACAAAAAAGCTAAAATAGTCTTAGTTGAATAACAAGTAAGTTAAATTATTATAGAAAAGGTCTGTTTCCACAAGAAGGATAAAATGAAAATTCATTCTAAAATACCCAGTTGAAGAAAATCAGATAGAAATTATATGGACATAATAATAACAAACTCTTACTTTCCTCAATGGAGAGGGGGAATGAAGACAAGATGTATGATTATCAAAGATAATAAAATCATATCCCATTAAACTGAAAATCTCTATATTAGGGTTACAATTTTATTATGCTGACTCAGGGTTATAAATCCAGTGACTTGGTTCAGATAATGTGCTAAGACAGCATGCTTAATAAAACCCTTAGTAGCAGAATTCACAGTTAATGCTTTGTCAAAATGAGAAATCCGGGAAAGACATAATGTCATTTTATTTTTTGGGCTTAGCAGGATGAGTTAAGCATACTATGAGTAAACTCTTAAGCTAAGCAAAAAGGAGAAAGAGAGGAGAAAGAAAACAGTAACTGATACTCAGGCTGGGAGGAAAGAAGATGGGAGTTAGTGGAAACATTTAATTAAGTTTAATCAGCTGCTGAGATAGTTCAGGTTGGACCAAGACTTTCCCATGGGCTGTAGGGATGAAAAATAAATATGTTTTAATCTTCTTCCCCTTCCTCAATTGTTAAATTATAAAATCCAGCTGTTAATTTAAATATGTTTCAATATTTAGGCAAAACACACCAGACTATTGATAGGTGGGAAACAAAAGCATGCCAGAGTAAATTATTATTTTATTTTAAAGAAAATCACCTAAAATTATGTGGTAGGTAAATACAAAAAGCAAAAAGCAAAAACAAAAAGTCCCATCAGATAACATAATACTAAAAGAAAAACATTGGGGGGGGGAAATTGCTCTGCCCTCTGGAAATCCAGATGGTCTATCCTAACCTTTCTTGAAGCCCTTACCATAATATAGTCTGTGAACATAGATATATCATTTAAATGATAAGGTAATAATAATCAGGGTGATTTAGATTTTTGCACCATAACGTCACCAAAAATTGACGGATGGGATATCTACTCCAATCCATATTCACGGTTATTACTTGGTGGAAATTTCACATAGATCCACTAATAAAACAACTTCTCAATATTGCTGTCTCCAAAATGGGTCTTAGCTTGGTGCCCAAGCCAATACAACACCAAACACGAGGTTTGAATAAAATATTCCTTTATTCAAGTACTTGAGCAAAAGGGACCCCAACTCAAAAAGCAGTCAAGGGTCCAGAATACAATTTTACAGCAAGTTTTATAGACCAAAAGACAACAGGCGTTTACATTTGCAACTCCTTTCACGCCCCCCTCAACCTCCTTATGCCAGCAAACCGCTTCTATGCCCCAAATGGTTGTTTCATCTGTGGCTAGCTAGCCGGTTTCCTGTTTCCTTCTTAACCTTTCGACCTTTGGAGACATTCAGCTTGCGGTTAACTATCGCCCCTGCTCGTAGCTAAGAAGTGTGTAGAAATGAAGAAACCCCATTAAGACAGGGTTATTCCCGATAGGGTTCTTGCGACAGAACTTGTCTGGATTCCTGATAGGTGAGCTGAAGAAACAACGTTAAGGTTCCTGTAATATGAATTGTCTGACTTTCTGGCCGGCGTGCTGACCATGCCACGGTCGCAACTCCATATACGACCCTTCCTCTGCCCCTTCAATATCTGCAGTCCAATTCCAGCCAGATTCCTTCGGTTCATTTTTAAAGAAAGGCGCTCAGGGTGAGACCCTAGAAACCTGGAGGTCGGGCAGCGTCCGAACTCTGCAATTATTTTTATTTATTTTATTTATTTAGTCAAGCATATATGAGGAAGACAAGTATAAGTAGGGGAATATACTATATAAACATGTTGGTATAGACAGGTATAAGCATATGCATAATAATAAAGGAGTACGAATAAATGGGGACAGTAGGACGGGTGGTAGGCGCCCTAGTGCTCTTACGCACGCCCCCCTACAGACCTCTTGGGTATGGAGTGAGGTCCACGGTAGATAGTTTAAGGTGAAAGATTTGGGGGTGCGAGGATTATAGTTTTATACTTGAGAAAACCCGCAACCCAAGCCTTCTAAAACGGGAATAATCAACGTAGAATATTCGGGGGGGGGCTTCCCCGCCCTGAGGCAAACTCCTGGACAGAGGAAGGCGAGCGGGCGAAGCGACCCTTCTCGCTCGAGAACCGGAGCCAGCGGCCCCTCCGGCGCTCTCCTTCCCCCAGCGCTTGTTCGCCCGATTGCCGGGCGGCCGGGTCGAGTGAAAGGAGGCGGCGGAGGAGGGGCGAGGAGGCGGTTCTTCCCCGTCAGTTGACTCGCTCCGCCGAGCTCCACGCTCCGCCTTGCGGAGGCCCCTGACCCGGATGCGCTTTGCTTTCCTCGGCCTGCCTCTGCGGGGCGGCGGCGGCGGGGGCGCTGCTCCCGGTGGGTAAGCTCCGGCGGCAGCCGCCCGAAGATGGCCGAGTCGCCGGAGGAGGTGGCGGTGCTGGTGCAGCGGGTGGTGAAGGACATCCACAGCGCCTTCAAGCGCAACCCGCACATGTGAGTGGAGGGCCCGACTCGCCTGCGCCGCCCTCTTTCGCCTCGGGGAGGCGGCCGGCGGGGGACCCCCTGTCTCCCCCCCCGGCGGGAGGGCTGGCGGGGCTCGGTTGAAGCCGCCTGGAGGGTAAGAGGGAGACGAGGCCGGTTAAAAAAAAAGGTCCTCCCTCGTCTCTCGCTTTTGGCGAGGCGGTCGGGTGAGGGAGCCGAGCTGAACTTCTGCCGCCGGACGCGGAGAGAGCAAGTCAGGCTAAAGGAGGGGAGGACTGGCTGGATCTCCCGGGAATCCTGTCCGTTTGCGGAACGGATCTCGCGGCTTTGCATTGGTTGAGTCGAGGGCATTGCGAGCCCAGCTTCGACCGAACCGCGAGGATCTCTTGCCGGAGAGGAAAAGTTGAACGTGAGGATATGGGGGGATTTGTTACTGGCCAACTTTCGAAGTTGGCGAGTCCGCGCGGTAGTCGAGGGAGGACGCCGTGCTTTTTGATTTCCAGAGTTGGGTGCTAAAAGCTCTCCTTCCCGAGCTCTTCACCCGAGCACACCCTTACCTGATGTCTTAGGGAACGCGCCCCCTAGGTTAACAGTCAACACGATAATCTGTTTTATTATAACATCGATCTAGTTTTGCAATAGTCCGTTCTGAATAGGATTTGATATTTGCTCAGCACTTTCAGATCTTTTCTCTGTCGCAAAATTAAGAGAAAGAGAGAGAGGTTTGGATGAAAGGGGAGAGGAGGAAGTTGCATGAAGACTACTACTAGTTCAGGGTTTTCCCAGGAGTGCTGGGATGTTCCTAAATACTCCAGGTAGGTGGGCGGTGCATGCATTTCTGAGAAGGTGTCTCTTCCAGAACAGAATGCCATTTGTGTCCATAACAATAAGACCATCGTGTATCCTGTTTTAGAATATACATGTTTGGAAATGCACCTCTTACCACTCAGATTGACCTGCTCCAGGTAAAAAATCCTTCAGGTAACAAAGAGCTTTGTTTTGGCTATGCTTAAAATAATAATATAGCATTAGTGAAAATATCTTGTTGACATAGGCTATCTCAAAGGTTAAAATTTTAAAGATTATGTTCATTTTTTCCTGTTTTGCTGTTTTTGAGTTGACTTTGAATCTTGTCTACTGCCAGGAGAAGAAATTTTCTTGGCAATAAATATTTTTGGAAAGTGGTTTGCTGTTACCTATTTCCTGAGACTCAGAATTCCCCAGCCAACCTCTGCATGGCTGGCTGGGGAATTGTAGGAGTTGAAGTCCACAAGTCTTAAATTTGCTGTCACCATCTTGATTTGTCTGTTGTAATGATTTGCAGCTCTTCAACTGATGTTCTGATGACCCTGATGCCATTTGTCTCAATTATACTTCGCCTTCTTCTTTTACATCCTTTGATGTTGCCAAACATTGTAAATGTTCTAGTTCATTATCTACTTGCACATACGCCCAAAATATGTAATTTTGTTTTCTGGTCATCGTGGGAGTAGTCACTCATTATTTGAGCCAGGATTAGTTTATCAATTCTTACAATTCACAGCAGTTGTAGTGATATTGTCCAAATCATGATTCAGAGAAGCACATGGGTTTTTTTCTGTTTTTTTATCTACAGTTTTCACAGCTAAATTTTTACACTAGACAAGCTGCTACTATAACTATTCCAATGCTTGATTTCACAAGAATATCCTTATCCTTTATGCTCTTGTCTTAGATTGCCATTGCCGCCTTCTCCAGAATTAGTCTCTTTTCCAGGACACTATTCAATTTTATCTCTTCTGGAACAAAGAAAACAAACCAGCTATTGTCTTCCCTTCCTCACTGTCAACTAAGTTCGCTGAACATGATAGTTAATATTACCTTTGGCTTTTTAATATTAACACAGGTTTTACAGTTTCTATTTTTGTTTCACCATGTGCTACTCTTTTCCATAGCTCTTCTTTACATTCAGCTAACATTACCTGAATATTGATAAATGGTGACAACCACTGTTTCTCCGGATTTGTTTTTTACAGTGCTGTACCATTTTGTTTGTTATGCTGTACTTCTGAAGAATAATAAGATGTTCTGGCATTTTTATTAACCCTATCATGTACATTTTCTGGCATGATCTGGATAGTTAAAGGCGTTACTGGAGTCAGTGAAGGCTAGGTGTATCTCCTCAAATTATTTCACATTCTCCATTAGGTGTACCTAAAAACGATCACAGATCCACTGCCAGACCCCTTGCACTTTGCCTACTGAGCAAATAGATCGGCAGATGATGCTGTTAGTATGACTCTGCGCTACCTACTTCAACATCTTGAATCACCAAGGACCTACGCAAGTTCCTTTTTGTAGACTTCAGCTTGGCATTCAATACCATCATTCCAGATATTATTCTAACCAAACTGATCCAGCTAGCTGTGCCTGCCCACACCTGCAAATGGATTACAAGTTTTCTAATAGGAAGCAATAGGTGAGGCTAGGCAAAATAACATCAGATACCTGTACAATCAGCACAGGAGCCCGCCAGGGCTGTGTGCTCTCTCCACTTCTCTCTATATACCAACAACTGCATCTCGAAGGATCCCTCTGCTAAAGTACTGAAGTTTGCAGATGATACAACAGTGATCGGCCTCATTGGAGACAATGACAAACCTGCCTACAGATGGGAAATTGAACAACTAGCCTTGTGATGCGGCCGGAACAGTCTTGAACTGAACACACTCAAAATTGAAGAAGCCCTTCTATTCTACCGCCTCTTACAATTCTAGACACAGTATCAATAGTAGAGACCTTCAAGTTTCTAGGTTCTATAATATCTCAAGATTTAAAATGGTCACCAAACTTCAATAATGTCATCAAAAAAGCACAACAAAGAATGTTCTTCCTGTGCCAATTCAGAAAGCTCAGACTGCCCAAGGAGCTGCTGGTACAGTTCTACAAAGGAATCATTGCGTCCATAATTTGCACCTCTATAACGGTCTGGTTTGGCTATGCAACCAAACAAGACAGACACTGACTTCAACGGATAATTAGGACTGCAGAAAAAATAATTGCTACAAACCTACCCTCCATTGAAGACCTGTACTCTACACGAATCAGAAAGAGGACAGAGAAAATAACTACAGACCCTTCAAACTCTGGACATAAACTGTTTCAACTTCTTCCCTCTGGATGTCACTATAGGGCACTGCAAGCCAACTAGACACAAGAAGTTTTACCCACCAGGCCATCGCTCTGCTAAACAACTAACTTCTACAACACTGTTACACTATCTAGTAGGGCTAAACAGCTAACTTTCATAACACTGTTAATCTACCTACTAGGGCTGTATCCCTATTATCCTTCTCATCCTTCCTATTACCTATTCTCTTATTTTGTATGACTATTAACTTAGTGCTTGCATCCTACAATCTATAGTAGTTGCATTATGCAACTAGTATGCATTGCAGATTGCTTATTTAGAATTCTGTTACTGTTCTATACCTATCACAAGAATGTATCTTATGACATAATGAATGCGTTTTATGACATGGTAACATGATTTATGTATTTTATTATTATGATCATAATTTATCACTTGTACATTGAGAGCATATGCACTGGAGACATCCTTGTGTGTCCAATCACACTTGGCCAATAAAGAATCCTATCCTATCCTATCCTATCCATGGCTTGTTTATTAGAACTTATAATACTACTTTGTTTAAAAAAGATCTGTGCGCTTATATGCTTCTCTACAATAAGAAAGTTAAATAATGTCAATCCCTTGTTTCCCTCTGCTTTTTTTTGAAACCTTTCTATTTATTTGACATTTCTTTGTGTGGATACTATTGTACAGTTTTCTTTAAATGTTCTTAACCAATCTTTCTTTGCATGAGTTGATCCCTGAACATAGTCTCTTTTTACAAATGTTTCTATCACTCTACAGTGCTGTTTGTACAGGATTTTGGTATAGTCTTTCCATTTTCTTTTAAACTTGTGTGGCTCTGTTAGATCTCTCCCATGTTTACTCTTGAGCACTGTACCTTAATTGTCCATTTCCTGTGGTTTTTCTGATCTTATGTTCCACTTTTTGTTGTAATTCTTGATTTAATCCTTTCCCACTTGAAGCTTAAAGTTTAACCCTAACCCTACCTAACCCTTCCCACTGTCTTCAGTCTTCAGTCATTAATTAGATAATCTGACTGCCCAAAACTTTCATTCTCCATCTGGTTATTTTTACATTTTGGGAGTTTTTCTTGCTTCAGTTTTCAGTGTCTTATACCTGTCGTATAGTTGTTCGGGTTCTCTTTCACGTGTGAAGTATATTGAGTATGTTCCTCATATTGAGTTTATATTCTGAATCCCCACTAGCTTCAACCATATCAATATAGTTTTATATGGGATGATAAAGAACTGGTTTGTTATTGCCACCTTGTTTTTGATTGCAGTTGCTCTATAAACAATATTTAAGTAAATGCATTTAAATAAAATATATACAGTAGAGTTTCTAACTGGAAAAAAAACATTTCCAGTACATGAAGCATTGGAAAATATTTACCTTTTCCTGTTTTTTGTATTTCAAAGAACAACTCTTTTTCTTCAGATTCATTTTGTCTTGCTAATCTTTCCCTTCTTTTTACCATATTCCGTCTTCCTTAATACATTAATTACTAATTTATGTGCTCTGTGTGACCAAACTGCCCCAATATATTTCTTTCCATACTGAATATTCAGTATTCTTCATATTCATTCAGCATCTATTCATTTTTCACCACTTTCTTCAGTAATATCCTCCTTCTGGAGTCAATTGTCTTTTATGTCTCTTCTAATGTAGATGATCCTTTTCACTTGTTTCAACATAATAAACTTTCTACAAAATTACCTCCTTGTATAAGGAAACAACATCCATAATTCTTCATTTTCGTCAGGTTTACTTGCAGCCTTACAGTTGTTCAGTGTCCTTATAATGCTTTTACGTTTTTAGCATTTCACTCTGCTGGCAGTGCCTTATTTATGTATGTATGTATGTATTTGTTTGTTTGTTTGTTTGTTTGTTTTATTATTTATTTTTAACTTTTTATATCATCCTTCTCCCGAAGGACTCAGGGCGGTGTACAGCCAAAAATAAAAACACTAAACTTGAATACAATAAATAAAAACCATTTAAAAGAATTAAATATACTGTCCGAACTAAAAATGTACATTTAAAAATTTAAAATTTAAAACCGAATTAAAGTATAAAAGAGGGATCAGGACAGCCAGGCGGGAAAATAAAAACGTCTTTAGAGCCCGACGGAAGACCTGGAGATCTGTGATGGACGGGGGAAGTTCGTTCCACAGGGCTGGAGCTGCCACAGAGAAGACTCTCACCCTGGGGGTCGCCAGCCGACATTGTCTGGCCAACGGCATCCTGATGAGGCCCTCTCTGTGGGAGCGTACTGGCCTGTGGGAGATATTAGCTGGTAATAGGCATTCCTGTAGCCCATTTCACCCACTTCCAAAGCAAAATTGCTTTGCATATTTACTGCCTCTGTTAATCTTAGCTGTTGCTTTCTCTCCCTGACTATATTCTTAGTAACTATTTCTTTGCATATTATACAATATCTTTCCCCATGTTTTTGCAGCAATTATTCTCCATAATCCTACCAAGCATTTCACATCTGTAGACTGTTTAAAACTTGCATTTTATTTATGTGTGCATTATACCCCAACAATTTTTGAATCAATGTATCTAAAATCTGCTAACCTAAAAAGTAGATAAATATTCCAGAATCCATAACTCCTATGGAACTGAAATTTCCACTGTATTCAGACCAGTTTTACTTGAAAGTTGTGGCCATTGCAGCATCCCCAGAGTCACACAACCGTGATTTCCGATACTCCCTGCCAACTTCCATGAGGAAAATCAGTGGGGAAGCTGGCAGGAAATCAAATGTTGTTCCTGCTCCCACTACTTTTTTGCCGCTTGTGGTTATTCTGCTTAAGTGAGTAAATATTGGCTTGTTACTGCAATTTGTTTTCCACTGCAATTGTAAATGATTGTGGATCATCCAACATTGAGGTTAAAAAAAATATGGTCAGCCTAAAATGTAATGTTCAATCTGGTCAAATCGGACTGAACTACTTTTTTCTCAAAGGATGACCCAACAGGTTACTTCTGATAGCATGGTTTCCTCACTTCTAGGGTGTACTGTGTGGGGTTTTTTTGTTTTTTGTTTTGATATCTCTCTTTTGATCATTTTAAAACTTAGTTTTGCCATCAGGCATTAGGACCTTGATTTATGGTAGAACTTGAAAAAAATATGTTGCTTATTATTGATGGGTTTTCATATACCTCAGCTGTGGATTGTGTTGTATGATTTTTTTTTAATGTTTTATATTTAGTGGGTTTTGTATTTTGCTTTTTATACTGTTTTTAATTGCTCTGAGCTGCTTAGAGTCACATAGTTGAGAAGAGCAGCTATATACATTGAAATAATAAATACCAATTCTTCTTGTGGATAAGTTGATCCTTAAATGTTTAACCGAAATATCATGAAAAATGAACTGCCGTGAATAACACAACCTTGAAATTGTATGTTTTAATTTTCTGAATTGGCTTATGCATAGGTGGCACCTTTTTCATGGTATTATGGTTAAAAATTTTGGGATTATTTTATCTGCAGATGGGCTGATAAAGTGTATGCAGGCTATATTTTATTTATTTATTTATTTATATTTATACCCCGCCCTTCTCCCGAAGGACTCAGGGCGGCTAACAGGCTTAATAAAACATAGTACAGTGCAGCACAGTAAAAAACAACATTTAAAAATATTAAATAGGACCTATATGGGTCCTTTTAAGAAGGTACTTTTTAAAAAGGTGAAGGAAAAATCCACCATACATACTCACAGATAGGTTCATCCATGGATAAGTCATACCCAATTTTGGTGTATTTTGCTAACCTAAAACTCTCATGATTATATACAGTAAATAAAAATTCAGATTCCCCTTTGCCAATTTATTACGTGAGTTTCAGTAAACACCTTTCTGTTTAAGGAGAATATAAGGATAAAGTGACTTAGAAATGATATATGCCAGATTATTTTTGAAAGGTTAGAATAAAAATAAATTAAATTAAAAATAGCTGTGGTTATATATTTTTTAATTTCTAAGCAGAATTTTCAAATTCTGGCATGTTAAAATTGTCTTGTCATTTTTGTTTTGAAATAAATGAAGCAATCAAAAGAAATAATGACAAACTATATACAGTCTGAGAAATTTCCATAGGTAATGAACTGGGTAGTGGACTTTGTTATAATACTACATAAAACACTGAAATAAGTTATCAGGATGTAATTGTTATTTTTTTCAGTGAAAATATTTGAAAATAGAAATGCCTGGGATTTACAAAATGGGTTAGTGATTGGTTGGTCTGCATTCATTTCTCACATCAATTTTATGTAGTTTTAGGGAAAGTTTTATTTGCTTTTCTAGTATAGTCCTTTTCTCTTTCTCAGGCATATTCAGAACATGATAAAGCCTTTTTATTACTGTATTTACAACATTTTAGAGCTTCCATTAAATATAAATACAATTACAACTTTATGATTCTCTGAACACTTGCCATAAAACTGTCCTGTAAAATCAACATATATAGGATAGTGCTGTTAATTACATTTTTTAAAAAAAGATTGGTTACTTCGTTGGAAGTAAAACAAATTACCTTGTCAGCATGTTCCTTAGCCCGCAATAGAATACCTTATGACACCAGGCTTGAAATTCTGGACTTAGAAAGCTTAGAGCTACGCTGTCTATGATCTGACCTAAGCCTAGTCGACAAAATTGTCTGTTACAATGTTCTACCTATGAATGAATACTTCAGTTTCAACCACAATAATACCCAGGCTAACAACAGATACAAACTCAAAGTGAACCGCTCCAGACTCGATTGCAGAAAATATGACTTTAGTAAGAGTGATCAATGCCTGGAACTCATTACCTGACACTGTTGTTACATCCCCAAACCCCCAAATCTTTAACATTAAACTAGGTACCGTGGACCTCACTCCATACCTAAGAGGTCTATAAGGGGGCGTGCATAAGTGCACTAGCGTACCTACCGTCCCTGTCCTACTGTCCCCATTTATTCGTATTCAGTTATTATTATGCATATGTTTATACTTATCTATACCTATATGTTTATATAGTATGTTCCTACTTATACTTGTTTTTCTCATATATGCTTGAGTAAATAAATAAATTTTAAAAAAATATCTGTGAAATAAACAAGATTAGGAGATGTGATTTTTTTCTAGTTTACAATAAAATTGGTATTTTGAAAGTATTTAAAAATATATAGGTCGCAATGCATTAATCCTTGGGAAAGCATCCCATCATTTATAAGTTTTTCCCCTGCTTCTGACCAAACTCCAAACTTGGAAGCAGAAATCTGTGACCAGAGCTCTCGCCTGCCTATTTGACAACTTCAAGATCTTTCTGATTTTAATATTTGCAAATTCTGAATCTTTGGATCCTAAGGTCTTATTGAAAGAGTTCCATTTAGGTACACTTCAAAGGACCTTTTTTGAATTGAATTTGAAGTCCTGCATAGCACTCTTAAGTATGAACTGTCTCAGATATCTGTCATAACAGACAAATAAGAATCTTTCCTTCTATTCGCAGTCTTTTATTGAAAAGATAGAATACCCATATCATGATCATTAGACTTTTGCTATCTTTTACTAACTTGTTACTTTTAACTATGTCCACAATGCTTTCTTCAGTCCATCTTTCTTCTTCCCTTTTTGCCCCCCCGCCTTTTATAGCTTTGAATCAGTTTTTAACTCCTCTGGACTACCTGGACATGTCCGTGTAATCTGCTTGGAAAGATTTCAGAAATGATTTGTCATTATCTTCTTGCTAGAACTGACGGAAAGTGACTACACAAGGTCACTGACCTAGCATTGTGCTTAAGGAGAACTAGAACTCAAGCTTTAGTTTAAAATCTAAACCAAACTGGCTCTCTGTTTTCCTTTTTCTCACACTGTATACTTGGGCAATTGAATGTGCTCCTGGGATTTTTTTTTTTTTACGGTTTTTGACCAAAGATTCCTCGCTGATGCTTGGCTCTTGGCCTCATTTCTGGTTACAGTCTTGTTAGCACTCATCACATGAATTCAGTTTTAAAGGAGTTGATTATTTCCACATTCACTTTACTTTCGTCTTTATTATTTATGTTTGAGCCAGAAAGAGAGCTGTGAAAATAATTATTGACCTTTCAGATCCTGGACATAATCTGTTTCAGCTCCTTTATCGTACAGGGCACTGCAAACCAAAACAACTAGGCACAAGAACAGTTTTTTCCCCCATGCCATCAATCTACTAAACAAGTAACTTTCACAACACTGTTAAATTATCTAATAGAAATATATCATTATTACCCTTTTCATCTTTCCTATTACTTATTCCCCATCTCCAATTCTCTTATTTGTATGACAATCAACTTGCTGCTTACATCTTAAAATATATAATAGTTGTGTCATTTGGCATCCTAGTTTGACTTGTAGATTGATTATTAGCATTCTATGACTGTTCAAATATAGACTGTCCCAAACTATAAAAAAATATAGTATGGCATGATGAATGGATTTTGTGACATATTTTTGTCACAAATATTTTGACATATGACATGATGAAATGTTTTGTGACATGATGATTGTACCTGATAACATGATGAAATGATGAATGTACATCTAAAACATTAGTAATATTAGAAATATAGCTTCTAAGTAGGCTTAAGTATTCATCTCTCTTTGTTTCATATTGTAAACTCTTGGACTTTTAAAATAAAACATGCATGTTAGCCCGGCTATTTCCAGATGGAAATCTTTGAGCTCTACTAAAAAAAAGCACTGCATAACTATATTATATTTCTTTTTAATTTTTTTTCTACGGAAAATGATGGAAGCAGCAGCAGGGACACCGGGATATTACAAATGAAAGATGGATTCCCATAAATTCCATAAATAAGGCATTGCAACCATACTATAAAACCTTTGGTTTTGAACATCTCAGATGTGAAGCTGTGTTTCAGAGTTAGCGTAGGCAGATGCAAATATATATGCCAAATTAATGCATCACTGCCTATTTTTAATGGAATGACAGTACAAATGATTGGGAATCAGGATGGTTAATGGTAGCAGCTTTGCCTCCAGGATAAATAGAAGCTTCAGTAAGGGGAGAATTTCCCTCAGACCGCTACTTAGGTCAAAAAAGTTAAACCTTCTCTCATGACACATTCCAGATTGGCCTCCTATGTTGAATTTTTTTAAAAAAAACATCAACTCCATTCACCTATATTATGTATTGTCTACTTTAGTCTTTCCTTTCCTTTCCTTTCCTTTCCTTTCCTTTTTCCTTTCCTTTCCTTTCCTTTCCTCCCCTCCCCTCCCC
>JANHFO010003409.1:56346-68199 GCA_032468095.1 Pareas carinatus
TAAAACAAAAAACCCTGGGGGTCAGGCCAGCCCCGCCTGAATAAAAAGATAGGTCTTAAGGGCGCGGCGGAAGGCCCGGAGATCAGTTATCACACGGATCCCCAGAGGAAGCTCGTTCCATAGAGTTACACATACTTCTTGTGTGTACATACCTCTGAATTGTTTGCAGCTACCCAATAAATTTATCTTGCAAACATAGCTGTTATCAAAAACAATTTCTGCATTTTAAAGAAGGGGGGGGGAGTCAAAGCAGAAAATTATAAGGAAGTAGTAAGTTCACATCCGTTTGTTTGACAGTGTGAAAAGAAAGGATGAAACATATACAGTACCTTAGGTTAGCGATTCAGATAAAATAAAATAAATCAGGAAGCCATAACTAACTGTCGTAGCTGAACCAGGCACAACCCAGCATTTGGTATATATAGTTTTAAATATTTGCTTTGCATATGAAATAAATTTGAAACAAAGGAGTTATACTTCTTTATGTGGCTTGTCCAAATCATGACATCCTAAGCTTGGAATTGAATATGTGTGTGATCTGTTTCAGGGATTATTCGAGGGTCAGTTTTTAAAGGACTTCTTGCCATAAATCAGAAGTTATTGCTTGGAACTATTAGCAAAAGGATTTTATTATCTTAGATAATATTTTAGCGTATAATGGAAAAGAAGTTCAACTTCTTTTCAATTATTAAGGAAACTTATATGGCTGCCCGACTCATTCATGGTGACTTTGGGGAGAATATAAATGTCCTTATGAGCTGTATTAAGAACTATATTTAATGACATAATGAATAAAATAAAAATGTTGGCTTTTGTACTTTTAATTCTGCATAACCAGGCGATGGGTTCTGCAACATTTAATCCAGGAAAACTCCTTGCCCACTCTTGTGGCTAAAGGAAACTTAGAAGCATTACCCACGGAAAAAATACAGCGGCTGGTGAAAGAAGAAATGGATGTTTGCTGTGATGCTGCTGGACGATATCCAAGCAATTATAATGCCTGGTCCCATCGTATCTGGGTGTTACAGAATTTAGCAAAGCTCAATACAAAGGTATGGGTGCAATAGAAATTCTACATGTGTTTGTTGGTGCAGTTTTTGAAAATATTTGCATTGAATTCTATTAAGTGTGGTTAACAAGTGTTTGGGGTGATAAGAAAATAATAAAAAGAATTGAATTGAGCTAATTCATGAAGAAAATAGATTAAAGCTGAAGCCAGAGTTCTAATTTATTTATTTATTTTTTAGACTTGGATACCGCTTAACAGTGCTTTACAGTACTCTCTAAGCGGTTTACACAATCAGCATGTTGCCCGCAATAATCTGGGTCCTCATAAGAGCCAGGAGGGTGCAGTGGTAAAAGCAGCACTGCAAGCTGCTGACTGCCATCTGCCTTTAGCCATCAAATGATCAGCAGTTCGATTCTTACTGACTCAAGGTTGACTCAGCCTTCCATCCATTCGAGGTCGGTAAAATGAGGAAAATAAAATAAAATAACCTCCTTCAACAGAAATAAGTAGAAAAGCAAAATATGATGAAAATGAAGGCTTCCTTGAAAACAAGCATGAGATGGCAGGGCTTCACTGTTCTCGTTTGAGCTTGGAAGTTAAGCAAGCCTGGTTAGTCCTAGAAATTGTTAAGGCAGTGGTTCCCAACCTTTTCTTCAACATGGGCCCTATTTAAATACCTTTTGAGGCCATGGACCTTGGCCACGGACCCTCTAGACTTAACTCAAGTTTTAAATTATAACATTTCTTCAAATTCTTTGCGAATCCCCTCTGACAACATCACACCCCACACCCTGGAGTCTGCAGATCACAGAAAACCACTGTGTTAGGGAATTCCAAGGCTTTACCTGAGAAGTTGAAAAACATCCTGAACAAAATTACTTCTGTATTGTTACCTCATCTATGTCACAAAATGACATAGATAGGTCAGTGAAGTAACTAGAGTCAAGCTCGACATGTAGGCATCTTTACCATTACCATATTTTGTTCAGCAGATATTTAAATTCCATTTTCTTTTCACTTAAATATGAGAACCAATTTGGCAAAATGGTTAAATCACCAGGTTAAAAACCAGAAGACCAGAAGTTCTAATCTCATGTTGAGACACAAAGCCAGCTGGGTAACCTTGGGCACCCATTCTCTCTCAAACCACTTATAAAAATCCTGCCAAGAAAACTACAGAAATTAGTCTAGGTATTCACCAGGAGTCAAAATTGACTCAAAGATACAAAAAGTAGGGGAGAGGAAGCATATTTCAAAACAGTGCCTCATAAAAATGCAAATTATATATCAGTATAATTTCAATGCATTTTAGAAACACCATAGTGTAATATATGAGTGCCTTTCAGATTATTTAAGCTTATCCTGATTTAATGGATTAGCATGACATTAAACAACTGGAATCTTGCTCACAAATTTTCAGGATATGTTATTAACAAAAACAAATTCCTATTACAAAACAGCTGGTTCCATCCTTTTGAGAACTTTCCAGAGTGTCCTTTAAAGTAAATTCGCTGAACCATTTGAAATCTGACATATCCACCTTAAAAGCTAAAAGGAAAATATTCTTACTATATTTAGAATGATTGGTCACATAGCCAGCAGATATTTAGACTGGATTTGGCATTTTTGTCCGCCTACAGAGTCCTTTCCAAGGACCTGGGATGGGCGGGTGTTGCATTTCATGTAATGACAAAAATGTAATTGGACCATAACAGGTGGCATACAATAGGAACCCTGATGGGGCAGTTAGATATTCTAGCTCAAGTTAAGTAGAATAGGAACATATATGGAAGTAGTGCTGGTTAAGGATTGAGTGTATGTGCAACTTCTAGGGACCATTGCCAGTTATGATGAAGGAACATGGCGGTGTTGGGAAAACTGCATGTTTTATCTATGCCAAAAGAAATCGATATACCAGCACTACTGGGGAAGAAGGAAGTAGGAACCAACTCACATCAATTGATGCTGTTCCTTACTCCTAGATTAATTTAGATTTCTCATGCTCACATTTCCCAAATAATTAAATATGTTTGGGTTAGCATCTGCTAGTTTTGTTTTTGTTTTTGATTTGACTGGGTTTTGTTTTCTATGCTTGGTATGTATCATAGACTCCTTCCAATAGCTCCAAAGCTCTCCAGTGATCCATAGTTTAAAGTACAGAATGCGGCTGTGCGGGGGGTTATGAGGGCCAGTGGTAGGGACCATGTGGCCCCCCTCCTGCGCTAGCTGCACTGGTTGCCGGGGGGGTTCCGGGTGCGTTTCAAGGTGTTGGTGATGACCTTTAAATCGCTCCATGGCTTAGGACCTAGTTATCTACAGGACCACATTCTGCCAGAAAATACCTCCCATCAGCCTGTCCGCTCCCACAGAGAGGGCCTCCTCAGGGTGCCGTCAGCCAGACAATGTCAGCTGGCGACCCCCAGGGGAAGAGCCTTCTCTGTGGTAGCTCCCACCCTCTGGAATGACCTCCCTCCAGAGATTTGTATTATCTCGGACCTCCATGCTTTCCGCCGTGCCGTAAAAACCTACCTCTTTATCCAGGCCGGTTTGGCCTAATCACACCTTTTCCGTTTTAAAAATGTTATTAATTTTAAATATTTTAAATTTTAATTTTGTCAGAAATTGGTTTTATATTTTCAGTTTAAAAATTCAGCCACAGTATAGTTATTTTAATTGTTCTGAAATGTTGCTTGTATGTTTTTGAAGTGTATTTTAAATGACTGTACACCACCCTGGGTCCCTTCGGGGAGAAGGACGGTATAGAAATAAAAATAAAATAAAAATAAAATAAAAAAATTGTCATAAAGGATAATTTGAAGGTAAAACTGATTAGTGTTTATGTTGAAAGCTTCATTCTATTATGTTTTCTCAGATTCTTCTTGATGAACTTTCTTCCACTAAACATTGGGTCTCTGTGCATGTTTCAGACCATAGTGGATTCCACTACCGTCAGTTTTTATTAAAATCTTTGATTGTCAGAAATGGGACAGACTGTATGATAAAGTTACATGATCACCCAACCAATCAACAAACATCCTGTTTTCCAAAAGATGAAGTAGATGAAGATGCAGAAGCTTTTTGCGTGGAAAAACAACAGCCAGATCACTCGCTGTATTTGAAAGAGGAAATAGAGCTCTGCACTGATTTAATTAACACTTATCCAGGGCATGAAACGTTGTGGTATCACAGGTAAGAAAAATGTAAAGAATAAGGGATTGAAAAGGACAGTTATCTCATTCAAATTTGATGCATTTTTTTCCAAGTCTGTTTTCCTTTTCTGGTCTCTCGTGATAAGTTGAATTCCTCTAAATTACTAAGTCTCTGGAACAAGTTTGCTGAGGATGTATGAAGAATACAGCAGTAATGAGAATATGATCGATCAGCAAGGTAAATTTTGCTGACAGATGGACAAAATTATAAAAATATTGTTTATTGCTTTTTCAGGGAATTCGGGGAGTATTTAGCCATTGTATTCAGACATTATTTACAAAACATAGGTTATGTTAAATTGGAGCTTAGTCCTTCAAACTCTGTTATATTCTATATTTAGAAGTGGGACAGAACATGTTAAAAGACATAAAAGTTTGATTTCCATATGTTTTTTTTGTTCTTTAAAGACGTCAAGTCTTTTACCTTCAACACCACTTAAAGAAGTGTCCCCTTCCAAGCATCTGGTCATCCACTTCACACAATAGTGATGGAACAGTTCATAATTCACATCCTCATCTTGCATCTGGCCGTACCACACAAGCCATGGATGTTGACGGCTTAAGTGAGTGCAACAAACAAGGCTACAGTCAAGAAACCAAGCGCCTGAAGCGTGCTCCTATGCAGGATGGCATCAACGTAGAAGAAGAATATAAGTTTATCGATCACGTTTTGTCTACATGTAGGGAGGTGGACCAGGCAAGGTTTGCAGGTTCATACAGAAAATGGCTAGCTACTTTTCTAGGTCAGTGAAGATCTTTTAAAACTCTTTAGGGTCTTTGATTAGTGCAATATCCTCTTTACAGACAGGTATACTTAGGACCCCTGGCACTTTTCACCCTTCTCTTATTCCTGTCACTGCTAAACTTCATTTACTGATGTTAGATTTAGTTCTATTTATATTTTTAAAAGCCACTTTGTGTTAATTTTTATGCATCTGTGTAGGATAGCTCCACCTAAAAAGGAACTGCTTGGTGTTAATATAAATTAAGTGCAAATTTTAAAGTAACTAATATAACTGGAGTAATAGGAAAACAGAAAGGTAGATCTACTGGGTTGAACAGTGATTTCCTTCCTAAATACCTCGTCCATAATAAGTGCACCTCATCAAAGTCATTGGTCGGTGAAAACAATGGAAAATCATTCAGCATGGCAGTGTCAAAATGGTTTTGAGTACAAGTCTTCATTTTATGATTGCATTGCATCATTGCTCTTCTGACCTCTTTTTATTTCACATTTGAATTGCTCCGATAATCTTACAGTCCTATGACTTTTATTATTATTATTGTAGTGAAAGTGGGATATGGCTATGTGAAATTGGATAGTTATGTTTAAAAAAAAGTCTACAAAACTAAAAGTAATTGTTCAATATAAGAACACTGGTGTTTATGGTTTTCTCTGTCTTTTGTGAATTTGGAGGCTGTCATGAATTTTAAGGTTGGAAGATATGGAAATACAAGAAAATGACCAAGGAACAAAATTCTTTCTAATCGTTTCCTGCCCTGCAATTTTCTTGGCACATGCAGATTTTTCCATTCCCAAAACATACAAAGCGTTTCATACTTGGATTTTTATTGTATGTGATGATATATATGATAGGTACAGGGTATGATAGACAATGCTGACCATAGATGTTATCTTTGTAATGATATTTCGCTTAATGGACAATCTACCATGCGTTGGGACTAATTCATCTTCCATTTATTGCAACAGGACCATGTATGACTCCGTTGCAAGACCCATTTAAATCACTTGAGTGAATGCTCAACCAAATGATTTGCTTGCTTAAGTTTTCTTTAGGTTATCCACGTAAATGCAGACAGAAAGGAAGAAAATGCAGAGGCAAGACTAAGCAGGTTGTTCATGATGCGGGAGACAATTTCTTTTGTGCTTGAGCTGGACTGAGTTTATGAAGGCTTTCAAAGAAACTAATGAAATATGACTTGAAATCCATTTTTGTTTTCTCTTTTTTGTGTTTTTAAGATGAAATTCCAGTCAGACTTGCTGCAGTTACATATAGGCAACTGTAGCTATTCAATTTAGCTAGCCTTTCATTATAGAATAAGGTCAAATTCTGTCTTTACATTTGAATTTGAACCTCCCAGAAAAAGCACTAGGGATTTTATATGCAATAAAACTAAATTCCAAGTCTGGAATTAAATTGCAGAGTATTTCTGTATTTTAACCTTAGCTTATAGCTTGTAAAATACAGGGCGGAGGATGCTTGCAGGGTTTACAGGAATATAACTAGAATGACTGAAGTAAAGTATAATTTTTAGATTCAGAAAAATAACAGATGAACAATTCCATTAGAAATGAAAGAACAAACAAAAACCTGCCTTTTACAGCTATAACTGCATAATATTTAAGTGCCTGTTGCAAGCAGACTGGAAGTTAAATAAATGAGCATGGTTCATAGCAAGCATGTTTTCTGAAATGTGATGGTGTCTAGAAACAAATTCACATAGGAACACGACAGACATCTCTAAATGCTATACATGGTATTTATTTAGAGTATAGATGAAAACTTCTGAAGTTGGATGAATTGAGAATCCATTTGTGAACACTAATTTGACTGGTTGCTTTGAAGTCTCAGAATGGGAAAAATTGCGTACAAGAGTCACATATATTTAACTATGCCTTTGGGCACTAGTGATTATTACCATACATTAAAGGCACCTAGCAGAGCTCTGCAGTACTAAATAGCAATATATTAAGCATTTAGTATGTCAGAAGTCAAAATACTCAGACCTAATAACTCAACCATAACGCTAGGGAGGAAACACCTGACCAACTTATCCAATGCCAAGTGTTCCTTTATAAAATTGGTTAATACAAGCACACTATAAGCATCACAGAGTATAGTCCACAGGTGTTTTTAAGAATTCAGGAAGTGTTAACAATGCAATCCTAGTTCAAAAATGTACTGATAAGGGGCTCTGAAAAATGAAGCACAAAGTCCCTTCACTCTACAGTTCTAGAGGATTCGTTATTTTATTCATCCTACATCCTAAATTGTGTTCATCTGCAAATAAACCAACAAACTTAGTTATGCTGGCTGAGTAATTTAAATTTGGCTTAGAGGGAACTGAAGAAAGAAAAAATTGAGCTGCTCCTTATTCACTCCCATGTCATGGACAATGCTGACAAAGGCAGAGTATAGCCTCAACTCATTAACAAATAGTCTGAGTTTGGTAGAACTCTAAACAAGTCATCTAACTCCCTCATTCACACCTGCATATCTACAGGTTAATACCTCTTTTACACACACACACCATGACTGATGTCGAGATACACAGTTGAACTAGCCTCTTTTCAGTTCATTCCGCTATTTTGCTCACTTGTAATTGACTGCTTGTTTGCTGTTTACTAGATTGCATCACATTTGAACAGCTACATTTTTATTTTGCCTTATATAACTTATAGAGAGTCTACGGTGTCTTTTGGCTAAAGATTAACTGCAGATGTTTGTGGATATCGTGAGGTACTTCAAAAATTAAAATCCCTTTAAAACGAATCCCAAACTCCTGGTTCGTGGCCCAGCACCGAGCTGTGGCCTCTTGGGAGCCAGACCATGCAAGTGGTGAGCGAGCGTGCGAAGCTCTTTTTGTGCGAGTGGCAGGCACCTGTGTGAAACCATCCTCTCCACCTCTACCACTGCGCTGCTGCCGGTTTGAATAACCGGAAAGGTTGGGGGCCACTGCTTTAAAATACTAAATTAGAAGATCAATGTAAGCAAACAACCCTTAAGTATATCATTATTTGTGAATTGATCTAGAAATGAATTATTCCTCTCTGATACCTACTCAGATATAATTGCTAGTGTCTTTGGGGTGACAGTTGTACCCCGGATACTAATGAGATAGTTGAACTTTTACATCATTTTTTTCCAGTTTCAGCCCTGTTTTGATACTGTTGGCTTCATAGTAACCATCAGCTAAACATTCTTTTTATTTTGAGCTCTGTATTGTTAAAGCAGAACACCTGCCACGAGTACAGCTGGTCCTCAACTCACGATGAATCATTCAGTGACTGTTCAAAGTTACAGCGGCATTTTCACCTATGACCTTTTTCACATTTCGAGATGGTTGCAGCAACCTTGTGGTCACATGATCAACATTCATGATCATGTGACTTTGTGGTCACATGAACAACTCTTGGCAACTGGCAGGTATTTCCGATGGTTCCAGGGTCATGTGATCACCTTTTGTGACCTGACAAGGAGAGGCAATGGGGAAACCACCCTCACTTAACTGTGTTACTAACTTAACAACTGTAATGATTCAATTAACAACTGTGGCAGGAAAAATCGTAAAATGGGGCAAAATTCACTTAACTGTCTGGCCTAGCAACAGACATTTTGTATTCAATTGTCATAAGTTGAGGACTACCTGTATTTCTCAGTAGGGTTAAATATGCTTATCTAAATGAATAAAGATTGAATCGAATGGTTTGAGTATTTCAAAAGCTTTCTTGATAGTTACATTGGGTTCCTTCCCCCCTTATTTCTTTATATCAATGTTTAACACAGGCAGAAAATAATTATGTCGGTCCTTTTACTGAGATCTGAATGAATGTTGCCATCACCCACAGAAACCATTGATTTTGAGTTGTATGTTTGCAGCAGTGGTTGATCCGTTTTCCGCTGCTTATTACAACTAACCGAATGTATGTACATTGTTTTAAAATATCGCTTTAATGAAAGAGTAAAAGAAGAACTTAAGCAATCTACTTAAGTTCTTATGAGATGTACTGTTAGCTCTATATAGCACGTTTATACATCAGAAAAATATATATTGTGATACTTTATTATTAATTTGTATTACACCTTAACATCTGCTTCGGACCTGCAGTTATTCTCTCTGTGTCTTATATAGCAGAGGTTTTCAACTTTTTTCAAGCTGTGGACTCCAACACATGTCGTTGCTACATGGCAGACCCCATTCCCACAAATTCAGCTCTTTACTCATAGACAATTCATGTATATTACTTCTCCCCAAAAATTTTTTGACCTGTCTGCCGACCCCCAAGGGGTCCACGGACCACAGGTTGAAAACCTCTGTCATATAGCATATTATTTCCATAATAAGATTGGCTTTTCCTTAGTTTTGTCTTTTTAATACTGCAGCTTGTAACTCTTCTAAGAAAATTAAGTTGTCTGCCAGTATTAGGAAATACCTGGCTGTTAGCTGTGTAGTTAAATCTAATAGCCTGGTTTGCAAAGTTGCTCAGTGGTTTCCATTGAAAATAGTGGCATTTTGGGTTAACGTCAACCAAAAAGAAAAGTATTTTGCTTCTATTCCTAGCCATAAAGGACATAACTGAACCTGAATTTTACAAACTTTTTGAATGGCAGAACTTAACTTTTATTTGTCCTAGGTGTTTTAAGTGAAAAACCGATGTGAATTATACAAGCACCTAGACCAGCTTGGCCACTTTAAAGGAGTGGACTTCAACACCCAGAATTCTCACTTTTTTAAAGCTTGAGAAAAACTTGCCTAGGTACGTTCTCTCAAATTACAGAGTTTCTGTTGGATTTTAAACAGTTTTTGATTTAAAAAACCTGGGGATTCCAGTCCTCTAAAATGTTTTAAGGCAGCTTTTTGTTGGAGAACATAGCCAGTACACGCTGATAAGACATTTTTATCTCTTGCTATGTTTAATTTGTTGTGTTCTAAGTTGTTTCCTTCTTAAAGAGTATGGTGGTATAATGGGGGAAATTGTCTCTTATAGGTAACACTTGACTACCTCCCAAAAACAGGGATAAGGCCATCTCTTCAGATGCACTTCTTTTTATGTAGAACCTCAGCCTTGGGGTTTAAAAAGCGAGATCTGTAGGAAGCACATCTGATAACTTAGGAAGCACTTGTTTCAGATAGTTTTCTAAGTCAAAAAATTTCAGTGCCTAGACTTCATTTGTCCATTTCCGTAACCTGAGCACTCTGCTGTTGTCAAAAGAAGGAAATGACCACATATGGTCAGTTAATGCTTTCATTGCATAGTAAAGTCAGTAGTGAAAATAGACTCTTCCCTGTGATTCCTAATTCATAATGCTAATTTTACTCAGGGCATAGATTAACTAGTGCATTAAATACTTTTTACCATTATGTCGTCTACTGTTGTAAATACTTAAATGTCTAAAAATGGTATTTTATCAGTCTAGCTTTCTACCTAATGTAAGTGGTTAATGGCTTTTAAAAAAAAAACTTGTGGCTCTTGTTCAGTTTTCTTCGTGTTTGAAACAGCTTATTTTCTCTTTTAAATCAAAGCAGCTATGGGCCCCATCATAGATTAAATACCTATCTCTTTACTGGCGAGTTCCTGAAATGAAGAGATGAAATTATGTTTTACTTAACAATACAAGTTACTAATTTCTTCTACTGCTCAATATAACATCTTAACTGAGCATGTCTTCTAATACCAAGAATATGAATCTCAAGTAGATTCAATATTATGTGACTAGAGATATTATACTCTTCTTCTAAGATGCAAACCTTAGCAATTAGGTTGATATTTGTGTATATTTAAGACAGCCAATTATTAGGAACATACTTTTTAACATGGGGCATAATTCAATGAAACTTAAATGTATATGTTAATTAGTATTTACTCTGATGTAAAACACACTGTCTTTAGTGAGAACTCCCAGATAAATATACATAGAATTGCAGCTTAGGACACATTTAAATCCCATTTTTACAGTACTTTCTGAAAGTAAAGCTTTAAGAGTGCTAAATATTCATACATACTCAGAATTAAATCCCACTCTGTTCTACCAGACTACTATGGCTTTGAGTATAGAACAGTACCATGTCACATTTTAAATTGGTTAGATTTACATTTTGAAATAAGTGGAAAGTATTCAGAGCTAAGTGTGGAATTAAACTTAAGAAAGGAATTAAACACAATAGTGTATAGCAATGTGCTTTTAAATAGCTTGTTTATTTCCACTGTACTGAATGCAGCTTACATAAGTAGCATTAAACACGAGTGGATTAAATGTTTTTTTATTCATTTCTTCGAAACCTTTAGAAGCTTTTCCTTCATTATTTTGTTGGATTTTTTTTTACTTTGTGAAAGATCCTTTTTCCTGTCTTGGTGCCATTTCAGCATAAAATTTCCAGCAAAACTACCTTCAGTTTATATGTTCTGCTGCTCCAAAGTAATCAAGTAGATTAATGCTAATAGGAGAGCTTAATATTAAACAAACAGAACAAAGCAAAGCTGTAGCCCATGCAAAAGGAAAGCCTTGTTTCCTCACTATGTAAATTGAATTGTGGTAAACCATGAATTTGCTTATATGTCCTTCTCTCATGAGGTTAGAAACTTTCCCTTTTGATTTCAGATAAACCACAGTCCTCCACAATGTTCAGTTGTGTTCATAGTTCTCCCCATGTGCATGTTTTATATACAAGTGAAACTCGAAAAATTAGAATATCGTGCAAAAGTTCATTTATTTCAGTAATCCAACTTAAAAGGGGAAACTAGTATATGAGATAGACTCATTACATGCAAAGCGAGATAGTTCAAGCCTTGATTTGTCATAATTTGGATGATTATTTATGGCTTACAGCTCATGAAAACCCCAAATTCACAATCTCAGAAAATTAGAATATTGTGAAAAGGTTCAATATTCT
>JANHFO010003409.1:68299-78979 GCA_032468095.1 Pareas carinatus
CAAACTTAAAAATGGGAGGTGAAAGGGCCTCATAAGTGGAATAGCCTAGGGCCTCTTTTCATCTAAATCCAGCCCTGCCCGTGACTGACCCAGTTTGGGTCCTGCAACATTATCGTGGGGCAAGTATAATCGCCTTCATTTGTCATAAATAGTCTAGACCAGTGTTTCTGAACCTTGGTGGCTTTAAAGTGTATGAATTCAACTCTCATCCTGGCTGGGGACTTCTGACAGTTGACATCCTGACATCTTAAAGCTGTCAAGAGTCAGAAACATAGGTCTAGAATAGTGATGGCGAGCCTATGGCAAGCATGCCGCAGCTGGCACGCAGAGCCCTCTCTGCTGGCACACGAGCCAAGTCGCCCCAGCATTGCCCCAAAACTGAGCATGCTCAGAAAGGAGTAGCAGCATCAGGCGATGACATCATAGGGCCATGCACATGCTCAAAAAGTAGCGGCACTGACTGATGTCACGGGGTCATGTGCATGGTCAGAAAGAGTAGCAGCATGAGGCGATGATGTCACGAGCCATGACTTTTTTTATATATATTTATTGATTTTATTGGATTAAAAAAGAAATGAAGAACAAAATCAAAAACTAAAACAATCAAACATTCCATACATATCAATTACACTTACATCACCACTCTACACATTGTATATACATGTATATACATTTATCTTCATATCTCTTTATGTGTCAACTGTGGTTTCAATTTCCCTACCATTGCGTATCCTGTAATTTAACTATTAATTTCATTTTGTATTAGCTTGTATGGATTTCTCAATGATAGTTGGACCTTACGAAACCAATTTCTCAATCACTCATATTCATTTGATAATCACCTTTCATATATTTTACCTTTAAAGTTACTATACCCTACCTTGTTGTTCCCTTCTCAATCTTTCTCTACATTCTTTCTTTCTCACACCCTTCCTTCTTCCTTTCCTATTTTCTTCTTTCCCTTCTCTGTTTACTTCAATCTTCCCTATTTCCTCTGCCACAAACCTGCGCCTTACTATACCCTTGGTCTCTTCTTTCTCTCATTCCTCTTCTCTCCTTGATTCCTTCTTCTTTCAACTTCTTTACCTACTTACCTCTTCTCTTTCATCACTTACTCTGCCTTTTCCATTTCCCTATCTTTCCCTTCTACTTTTCTTATCTCCATCTATCTTTCTTCATTTATTACCTCCTTCATCTCACTTTTAGAGTCCCTCTCATCTTTCTTCAGCTATCTCTCCTCTGACATAGCCCTTTCTTCCTTTCTCACATATTCCCATCTCCTCTATCATTCAAATTCCGGTATTCTTAACATTTTTACTCTCTGGTTAGTATTTATCTACCTCTTTCGGTTATATTCTCTTTCCTTTGTTTAGATTCACTTTTTCCATTCTAATGATTCCATTTGTTTTCCAACCATTTATAAAGAGTGACCACACTTTATAGTACATTGAGTTCTCTTCATCTTTCAATTTAAAAGTCAAGCAATCCATTTCGGCACAATCCAGGATTTTAAGTATTACTTCCTCCTCCTCAAGTACCTGTACATCTTTCCAATGCTGAGCCACTACAATCCTTGCCGCTGTTAAAATATGTGTTATTAGATATCTTATGTTTTTGTCAAGATTTGTCTGGACATTCCTAGTAAAAACAATTCCTTTTTTTCTATTTTTGTCCCTGATATTTGTTCTAACTATTGTTTAATCTTATACCAATACCCCTTGGTATGTTTACATGCCCACCACATGTGGAAATATGTACCAATCTCTTCTTTGTATCTCCAACAGTGCTTAGGGTATTTTTTTTACACATTAGATAACCTGCTTGGGGACATATGCCACCTGAAAAACATTTTGTACAATTTTTCCTCATATGCAGCCACCTTTGTTACTTTTAAGTTATATTCCAATAACATTTCACATTCTGTTATTTCCATTACCCTTCCTATATTTGATTCCCATTTTGTTATACATTCCTTGTTTGTCCTTTTTGCATTTTAAGTAACATTAAGTATTTATATAAACTACTAATCTTTTTTCTTTCCTTTCCTAGCAAGATTTTATCAAAATTTGTTTTTGTTTGGTAGATCCCGGGGTTCTTTTTATGTTTGTCATATCTTGTACTAATTTGCAGATATTCCCATTCCCAATGTAAATCTAAATCAAATCACATTCACCATCAAGTCATTGCACTGTTTTGGTTTCCATGCGGCATGTGTTTCATAACACCAAAGAAAGCCATAAAAAAGTAAAAAGTTCACAATTCATAAAGGGGATATAAAATAAATCAGCATTCCGTCAAACAATTAGTTAAAGATGTAAAGCAAACTGGAAAAAAAGTTCCAAGTGTGCTGTCAAAAACTGAAGCAGGCCTAAAAAAACAAATAAACACTGACAGAAAAAGATAGAGACCCAACCCTCTAACTACTCTTATTGAGAATTGTAACTGTCTACATTAGTCTTCCCAGAGTAATGGGAAGTTGTCTGTCGTCTGAAGGTCACCTTGGATCATTCCAGCTTTGATAGCAAAGTTAGCTGTTTGTCAGCAGGAGGGGGAAAAAAATCATCCAGCCGTTTAGTATGCCATCTTCTGGAGGACTCCCAGGATCTCAGGCTCTTCTGCTGAAAAATCAGGAGTTGAACCAAATCTAAAGAGAAGAATAAGCTTGGCAGAAGCCTTAGCTCAAAATAACTATATTCTTACAAATATTTACTTTTTTGACAATTTTTTAAATTGCTTTGAAACGTAAAAGTTAATCTGAACAAATATCTTCTTACCTATTCTTTTATTTAACTCCTTTATTTTTTATTTAACTGTTTTCTTTTTCTGGCATTATGCCAGTTAAATCTCAGCAGGTGGCTGGCTGACCTGGTGCAAGCTCAGGAGCTAAGCAGGGCTGGCAGAACTTGGGTCATTCATAAACAGGGAGAAAAAAAGAAAATAAACTGAAAAATGGCAATGACAAACCACTTCCCTACTCTTGCCAAGAAATTTATTTATTTATTTATTATTTAGACATATACCGTTTCGCAGTGCTTTACAGCACTCTCTAAGCGGTTTACACAGTCAGCATATTGCTGACTGTGTAAAAATAAATTTTTTTTTTACTCAATATGATTCTATAAATTTAACGGTAGTGTAAAACGTCACTAGGAATTCAAGTTTTTTCTGTAGTCTGACATTTTGTTTTTTAAATGAATTTCTTTCACCTCCTCAAATTTTAATGGAATACTATTTGAGCAAAGCATCTATTCTCATGCCTTACTCTGAGTTTTTCTTTTTATAAGATTTCATATTTCCTTTGTATCATTTTATTTAATCACAAGCAGAATTAACTTCTCCTGAACTATTTTCTGAATCCCTTTACTGGAAAACTTCCAAATATTAACCACATTGTAGTTCCTCTCTCAATCTGTGCACGAATTATTTTTGTAATCCATTTACCATGATAACAAAAGGCTACAGAAATTATTGTTTCTTAAACACTATTCTGTGCAACAATAGTCAATTTTTTCTTTTAACATTTAAACATTTTAATTAGTTTTTGCAGAGCTTTGTAATCAGTGACTGCTGTGTATTGCACAGTCTTGGATACTTTGAGGACTTTCATAAAGGATATTAATTATATTTTCTGAATCTTATCATTCATTCCCAGATATGGCCTGTGAATTAGGAACAGGTTTAGGCAAAAACTGTCAGATCATAATCAAAGTCTAAGATTTAAATATTAGAATCAAAAACTAGAAAAAGACTACAACTTTATGCTGTGTTTACAAATGCCAGCATTTTCCTGTTGGTCATCTTGTGGAAACAGAATGATGGACTCTATGAATCCATCTGTCAAGCTAATGACATATGGTACACTAAACTAGTTAGGATCTCCATTATCATTTCTTAAAGGAATATTTCTACTTAAAATGTTCCAGAATTCAAAATAGTCAGATTAAACAGACTTCATTTATATTAACAGAGCTAAAAAGAGTCTTCAAGTTTCTTCTCTTCAGAAGTTATTTATTGTCCATAAATTCATAGCCAACTGACAGAAAAGGGCATGAAGGAACTACTTTAACATTTCATTGGTCAGATTATGATCACGTCTGAATGAAAAATTAGGAAATAAAAGTGGAGCAAAATTTATTATTTTCCTGAAATTGTCATGGGTTACGTTATCATACACCTTGTGTTTGTGGCAGGAAGATTAGTTTTCAAACTTGTTCACATGAAAGACATTTGGGCCAGATGACTTCGCTTTCTCAGAGGCATTAAGCTTTAAACATATAGCTTTTTCTCTAAATCATTTTGGAGAGAAAACTAAAGTTAAATAAATAGGTGTAGCACCTTGAATTGTTAAATGCAATTTTCTCCAGGTTATGATGGAACCATGAATATATTTAATTTCTTACTATCACCTTATAGTTTAAGATAGATTAGCCATGTACGAAACACAGAACTAATTGTGCCTCAGTGTCTTTGACATTCCTACCAAAGCAATCCCTGCCTCCTTCCATATTTTCACAATATTCTAATTTTCTGAGATCGTGAATTTGGGGTTTTCATGAGCTGTAAGCCATAATCATCAAAATTATGACAAATGAAGGCTTGAACAATCTTGCTTGGTATGTAATGAGTCTATCTCATATATTAGTTACTTCAGGACGCAGACCCTAATATAAATTTAAAGGCAGCAAATATTTTTGCTGCAGTCGTGGCTGGGAAGAGACGGGCAAGTCCTCCGACAGAGGATCACTAGTCCGATAGTACAGACTGTATTTGAGGCAGTGGAGGGTGCATTTATTTGTGTTGGAAGGTGTGTTTTCCCCCTGTATGTATTTGATTTGGTCCTTGACCGCAATAAAAGCTACTACTACTCATATATTAGTTTCCTCTTTTAAGTTGCATTACTGAAATAAACTTTTGCATGATATTCTAATTTTTTGAGTTTCACCTATATTCTTATCCTGATTTTTTTACCAAGGCCAATTTAAGCATAATGTAATTTTGCCAATCTCCTCCTCTGGCAGGGAGGGGCAAGAGGGCAATTGGGCTCCCTACGTTTTTTGCTATGTCTTGAAACTTCTGAATCAGACTTTTTAACTCTTCAGTAGTGATGTGAGAATGTATTCTCCCATTTTCATCTAAATCAGGGGTGTCCATTGAAGGCAACTTTAAGACTTGCGGACTTCAGCTCCCAGAATTTCTCAGCCAGCCCTTTTAAGTCCACAGGACTTAACGTTGCCAAGGTTGGACACCCTGGTCTAAATACTACGTTTTTCATTCACTGGGGGGGGAAAGTGACCAAATGAAGTTGTGTGCATAGCACCCAAAATAAAAATGGCTTGTTCTGTTGTTCAGATGTAAAAAAGGAATTGATCATCTAGCTTTTTCATTGTATTGCAGTAAGTGGTAGCAAATTGTTAGTAAATTACTTGCAGTGTATTAATTTCAATTTAATTCAAAACACTACAGTTTAATGCTCTGAATTTGTTCTACATTGCACTAGCGATTAATAAGTTAGAATTTTTCCATTCCAATACAGGGTAAAGCAGTAACTATATCAATGCTGTTATTGATTTAACTGCAAATGGTCTAATTCATATCAATTTGGGAATGTTACATGATTCTAAGTTCTGCCAAATTTTCATTCAGCAAAAATGTAAATGAAAATTATAATTCACTCTTAGAGTCACTGTCTACAACTGCAGTTTTATACTGATGGGGAAGGGTTTGTGTATGCATTCATTTAATTTAATACCTTTCAAAATAGAGTACACCGCCCTAAACAGCTGGATAGTACAGAATGGGTGGAATTGGATAGAATAAATTAAGTAAATATTAATTAGTTTGCTTCTCTGCATAAATTGCATGCATTCTGGGATTCCACTGGTCTGCTCTTGAGGGAAAATAATATCTCTTTTGAGTATAGAGCAAAAACACTAGCTAAAATGTTAATTTGGGTAATAGCTCATCTGATCAACTTTTTGTAACGTTCTTTGGATGACTTCAAACAAATTACGCTTTTCATCGAGAAGAAAAATCAAGAGGAAGTGTGTAAAAAAATTGCAATAAACTCATTTTAAAATTTAGATCAGCTAACATACGCATGCTTGCTCAGTGTCTCCTCCCAGTAATTATGTTAGCTTTATGATACTTGATCAGTCTGAATAGTTAACTGAGTTTAAGAGTAGCTTACAATCTTTGCAGGCTAATGATTAAGCCACATTGTAAAACAAAATATAAGATATATAAATATTCTTGACAAACAAAACTTTAACGTCATAGTAGTTTTGAGGCAATGAAGAATGTACTTGAACAGGCTTGACCTCTTACTATGCTGCATTTCATTCATTCAGTAACTAAACTGAGCTATATTTATATATTTTTAAATATCAATACTTCCTATTTAAAATACTGACAAAGGATTTAGAACAGTAATAGACACCTTAAAAAAGCATGTTCTTTTTAAAAAATTGTACAGTTTAAACCAGGGGTGTCCAACCTTGACAACTTTAAGACTTGTGAACTTCAATTCCCAGAATTCCTCAGCCAAGCCTTCTCAGAATTCTGAGAGTTGAAGTTGACAAAGTTGAATACCTCGGTTTAAAATGAAGTGGTTTCTTTTAGGATGAGTCACTAAATAAACAAATAGTCTTAAGCAGTTTGAATAAACTACAGATGCGCTTTGAATTCAGGTTTTTGATTTCCCCTCAAACTTCTAGATTTTTATCATTATTTCTTACAGAAAAATAAGGCAAATATACCAAACTGCTTCACAGAAGGATCCATTTCTGGTGCAAAAAAAAAATGGTTCAGATTATTATTGGCCTCAGTATTAAATCAAATGCAGTGAAACTATGATGACGGGATGCAGTACAAATGTAAACCTTTTTTATGCTACAGTATTGCTTAGTAGAAGACATTTTGTTCTTTCTGTGTGTAACTTCCTTGATTTTGCCATTTTCAAACTACACGGTACCTATTTTGGTGCAATAAAATATCATTTATAGCTGCTTTCGTTTTTAATTGCTGCTATAATTTAGATTTAAATTATTGTACTGTAACTACTTAATAACACTTAGTATTTTCATATTCATTATCACTGTGTCCCCATTTCTTTAGAGATTTGGCATTCTTTAATTTACAAACTGATGCTTAATTTTGTGATTTTATTAAATTCTATGTGAGAACCTGGAGAAGAGTGGAAATATTATTCTGCTTAAAAGATTGTACTAGCTGGTTGTCACAGTAAAAGTGGATGACAACAACGGATGTTTAACTTTGGGTTGGAATTTATGTATGTTAAATTAACCCCCCCTTCCCCGATTATATCAAACTGAAGATTACAGATTGATGCTTGGGATTTTTTCCACCCCTAAGCAGATATCGTCCAATTTTAACAAGCAAAACCACAGTAGTGACATTGAGCAGCAAAGTGAATTTTTCACTATTTATCATTTACATTTGGGTGTTTATGGGGATTTTGTATGTATTTATATAGAATGTTCTAGTACTAAGCACAGTATAAGTTATTGTATTAGTGTATAAAAAGAAAAAAAATAATGTACTTTTTCTGGTTAAAAATAGACAGTTTTTAAATAAAATTTTCTCCTAGAATCTCAGTCTTCCTCTTTCATTTTTCCATACACTAAACCCTTTTTTTTTAATTTCCAACCGCTATTTATATCTTTAGATCAGGAATGTCCAACCGTGACAACTTTAAGACTTGTGGGCTTCAACTCCTTGAATTCCCCAGCCAGTCCACAGGTCTTAAAGGTTGAATACTTCTGCTTTACTTATTAAAACTTACTGCCAACACTTAATATTGGTTCACCTGTCATTAAGGTGTTAAGGATATTGTAGCTACATTCTTGCAGTAAAACAAAGATTAAAAACAAAACCTAGAAGTAAACAAATGATGACTTAGTGATATCATCGCTCTTGCATATATTACAGAGTACACAGGACTGTATTATATTCCACGTGGCAGCCCCCTGAATAGCAGCTGTCACTTAGAGATAGTTTGAAGTACTATCAGTGTTGAAAACTCCAAGTTTCTGGCAGCTGTCATATCAAATAGGCGTTTGGACACTTCACCACTCTATTGTTGTTATCAGTACTGTTGAATCCGGTCTATTTCACTTGGCTTTAAGAATCTGACAGGAAGTAGCCTGGGAGAAGCAGTAAGATTGACAAGAAATCAGAAGTGGGTCATTTTTTAATCATGAAGTTTGAGAAACTCCTTACAGCATAGAAATTGCCATAATTGTGACATCAATCATGTATTTATTACAAGCACTTTTATACCTCCAATCAGAAAGTAAATTTAAATGCATTACACTAGTTGTGTACAATAAATGAGATTACAATTACATTATCCTGAAAAAGAAAAGAGACAATAATAACAAGAATTTATCCTGTTAAACATTGATTTCCTCTTAAATGTTAAATTAAAACAATCATCAAATGCAACCCTGATATTTCTATTCTTGTCTACCAATTCATAAGAAGAGGAAGAATAAATATGAGGCAGGTAAAAGAAAAACAAAATTAATAAAATACTCTTTGATCAACTAGATGCCCTGAATTTGGCATTGACTATTAAGCAGTGCATAGATAGATTTTCTCTTAGACAATGTGTCTTCAGACCAATACTTGAAGTCTTCCAATTGTTCCCTCATCAACATTGTAACTGAGTCCATCCACTTTGATCAACCTCTTCTCTTACATTCTACCTTTCCCAGCATTATAGACTTCTCCAATGAGTTTGGTCTTCACATAATGTATCCATAGTATAAACTGTGATCATTTGTAACTGTGGGTTGATGTGTTCTATCCATTCTTTTTCTGGGATATAATAAAATACCGTATATGATTATTGTAAGAGACCCAGGAGAATTAAAAATAGGCATTTTCTTGGCATTCAAAGGATATCATGGAGAGTCGCTGAAATGAAAAGGTAAGCTTGTCATGGTCATATTACATCACAGCTCAAAAAGCAGGAAAACCTGAAGAAGAGCTTCCAGAAATGTCCATATACAAATAGCTTTATAAGAATATCAGCAAAAAATCTGGAATTACCATGAAAGAGGAAACAGCTGTTCAGATTTTGAACAATAAAAATAAGTGGTGGGATAAGGAACAGATTTTTAATGAAACTAATGAGGCTTAATTTCCTATATGTAGATGTAACGTGTTCTTTCTCCTTTAGCATATTGTATACTGGTGATGAGTTGGCCCTTGAAATATGTGTTCATGAGAAATTAATCATATGAATTAATGTTTTGTGGTAGCAAAAGACCAGCATTTTAAAATAGTTGGCAAGTATTGAAATACTTAGACAATAAGCTTGCACAATACTGTGAAACAATGGTTGAGAGAATCACCAGTTGTTACCTACTGGTACACCTACAAGCTGCTATATAAAATTTACTAGTAGTATAGCAGTTTATCTGGATGGCCAGGGATATTTTAAAGGTATGGAATACTATCCACAGATATTTAAAGCATCTAATTGACAGCATTTTCCTGGATGTTCCAATTGTTCATTTGGGCATTTTTGCAAATGTCAATTTTTATATTTGCTCATTAATCAGAAGATACCGTATTTGGTCTCTATAGGTAAATTATAATAAGAGGTGAGGAATATATAGAAAGATCTACTCATTGTTCTGCCCCGTGCGCCCAGTTGGGACCTAGGGGGCGTCTGGAGTCACGTGGTCCCCTACCTGGGCTACGGGGCTAGTCCCGGTCAACCCCGGCTATGAGTTTCTCCCCTGCCGTGTTTCATGGCGACCTCAGAGCGGGGGGTGCGGCCCAGATGGGTCAGAGTCAATGTCCAGCAGGCCCATTAAGTCTGTGTCCAAGTGGAGTCAACCCCCGCAGCAACTCCTCCCAAAGGATGTTCAGGGGCACTTCCCCCAAGTTTCAATCCAGCGGAGTTAGCAGGATCCGTGCCAAGCGAAGCCGACCCCCCCGAAACAATTCCTCCCAAAACGAGCCCAGAAGCAGCTTCTCCCGAGTCTCAGTCCAGCGGAGTCAGCGGAGCCCTGAGACAACTCCTCCCAAAACAAGTCCAGAGGCAACTCCTCCCAAAGTGAGTCTAGAAGCAAGTCCAACAAGAAGGTTAACTCACCTGCTGAAGTCAAGGTTTATGATGCGTGTTTTGTGTTGCTGAAGCTGGCTGTGACAGCAGCCAGACACTCTTTTAAAGTTGGCGCTCGAGCAACGGCCGCCAGTTTCTGCGCTGCCTGCCGGCACCGGTGCTGGCGGGTGCGCGCATCGATTAGTGGCTCTGGCGCCGCCTCCTCCTCTGTGCCCCTGCGTGTGCTGGCCGGGTCCTTCATGCCTGCGCAGGGCAAGGCTGAGGCTGGCGTGTCCGTGGGCGGAGCCCCAGGATTGTCCACGCCCAGTGCAACGGCCGCCAGAGCATCCGTGCAGGCGCAGGATGAGCCGGCCACTGCCGGGCCTGTTGCTGGTGGTATGGGGCGGGGGCGGGCGCTGTGGTCGCCTCCTCCTCGTCCGGCACGTCGGACTCCTCTCCGGGCTCCGCAGCCCGGGTGGGGGCCCGAGCCCTAACACTCATAGATTAAATTGCAGAAGCATTTTCTATTTTCACTTATCTATATATATAAAAAAGGAAGTGCCGTTTGTGCCTGGTAGGTGATCTCGGAAAGTACTGAACCGACT
>JANHFO010003411.1:0-11223 GCA_032468095.1 Pareas carinatus
CTCTCTCTCTCTCTCTCTCTCTCTCTCTCTCTCTCTCTCTCTCTCTCGTCAAATATAGGGGTTCGATTCTGCCAATTTGTCTTGGGGGAAAAATAATTGGACTTTCTTTAATAGCTTCCTCTCCTTGAATGAGTTTAGTTTAACCTCTCTTTTGTAATTTATCACCCTGATTTTCTTCCTTTCTTTTTTAAAAGTTCAGGGCCTTATCGCAGTCCATTGTCTTAGTTCTTTCTGTATTACTTAAAGGTTGTTTTTATGACGCACTAAAGCCAATTACTGCCTGGATAAGGTTAATCAGTGGAAAAAGCCTCTGCCTCTTCTTGTGACTTGGTCTTTTCTTTTTTTTAAAAAAAAAAATGACAGCATTAGAATCGACCAAGGCTAAAATAGCCAGGGGTGGGGAAGAGCTGCAATTGTGGCAGAATAAAGTTTCAAAAACTTAACGGTTAGGTTTTACTTTGGAAACCAGCCTGGGGTTGATTTTGAGCAGCAATGGAGTGAGCGCCCTCAAAAATCTGAGCAGCAATTTTATTCCTGCCCTCTTATGAAAATGAATGGTTTACGTGACCGATGGATGTGGTGAAAACTGTGACTTTATCACTGAGTAGTTAGGAGGACTTCGTTCCTTCCAGCATTAGCCTGGACTAATGGGGATACGTTCCAGAATTGAGAAATACCCCTGGGAAACCAGTGGCTTGTTTAAGCCTTCCTATTGAGGCTCTGGGTCGGGGCTGCATGTGAAAGAGCTAGCCTGCCCTACCAGATCTACAGGTCTCCTTGCATAAACTTGCCAGCCATGCAAGAAACTCCAGTGGGGTTGAATGTCTACGGAGAATGCTTAATCATCCAGGTCAGGGTTCTCCCATGGCTCTCTCTTCTTTCTTTTTTTCTCCAAAAGGCGCAACCTACTTTCTTGTTTTCTTTGAAAATCTTCCACGTCCAAGAATGGAAGAAACTTGGACGAGAAGCGAAATGTTTTCCCAGGGGGGAGGGAAACCCCCAAAGTCCAGTCACCTTTTGAAAAATGCACCTTTGGTTTTCAAAATTCATACCTGCCTAGTTTTTTTTTTTTTTTTTTTTTTTTTTTGAAGCAAGGTTGGGCGCCAAGATACTTTATAGATAAGTTGCACAATTCTCTGCCTCACCTTGTCCGGGCTTGTGTGGTTCGGGCTCTGTAGCTTGCAGCGGATCAGAATTGCTGCGGCTGCAGTCTTCCAAGCCCAGCCCACTGGTGGAGTTCTAGAAGCATCTTTCCTGTTCTGGAAACGAGTTTGGAGGGGGTGGGAGGAGAGCCTGCAGAGCAAGGCAGTGGCGCAAGCCTATTTTGAAATGTTAAGTCGCTGGGTGGGGCTGGCGCTGGGTGAGGGTTTCTCTCCCCGGCCCCTTATCTTGGGTAACCCAACAGCATTTTTTTAAAACCTGCTTCCCGCCCAGAGGAGCAGGGTTTGGAAGCTGTGAGTTAGATCCTTGGGTTGCAGTTGCTAAGAAGTATTTCTTGTGTTATTTTCCAGCTCGACGGTTGGGTTTTGAAAGGCGGGGCCGAACGCTTCCAACGGGCATCTGGCTTTAAAGAACCATCTGCAGCCTAGCCTAACAAATTGACAGTGGTTAAAAATTTCATCTTTGGAAGCATTTTCTTGATTTGCTTTTTTTGAAACCCATAATTTAAGACAGCCAGGCGGGCATGTGGGTCCGCTACAGTTCACTTCTTTAAATGTGCTCTTTGAAGTCTCTCCCCCCCACACACCCAGCAAATTCAGAAGATGACAAATGCCCGTTATGCGTGTCTACAATTCTCTTCTTTCTTCTTTAAATGTGCCCTTTGAGGTCCACATTGCGAGCATGTGCAAAACTCTTTGGCTATTTTAAACGCTTGCACAGTTAAAATGAAAACCTTCGGTGGCTTTCCTGGATTTTTTTTTTTCAAAGTTATTTAGAATTTCCAATTTTGGCAGAATGACAGCCTTTGAGGGTGGGTAGGAGATGATCAGGCCGAGCCTTAGGAGGGAGGGGTCGAACACATCCTCAGTTTCAAGTCCCTTCGTGCCCACTACGAATTTAAGTCCAGCCCACCTTGAATTTCCTTGACTCTTAATTTCCTGCCAGTTTGCCTTGACCATTAATAGTTCAGATTCTTATAGATCAGTGATGGCTAACCTTTTGGACACACGAGTGCCCGGACGAGTCGTGGCTTGTGACATCATCGCCTGGCGCTGCTACTCTGAGCATGCACATGGCCCCGTGATGTCATCACCTGGCACCGCCACTCCTTTCTGAGCATGCTCATCTCTGGGGCGATGCCGGGGTGACCTGGCTCGCATGCCAGCAGAGAGGGGTTTGTGTGCCCACTGTGGCACATGTCCCATAGGTTCACCATCACTGTTACAGACCATAGATGGGGAACTATGGCCCTTTCATGACTTGTGGACTTCAACTCCCAGAACTTTATGATTGTGATTGTATTCATGATTAAGATCACAGTTTGTCGATTGCAGCTCATATGTACATGACAAGATGAATGTATCTTAGGACTGTAATCACAGTTTGTTTATTGTAAGTATGTAGGTATAAAGCATGTACTCTGGAGACAAAAATTCCTTGTGGGTCCAGACACACTTGGCCAATAAATTCTGATTCTGATCCTGAATGGTACTTAAAGCTTCTTTCTTCCAAGAAAGCCAATTGCACAACAAGGGCTTCGTGGAGCATATCTAAAGCATGCTTAACAACCTTCCCAGTTGCAGTCAGGCCAATGTGGTTTGTTCGCACTTTGCAGTTGTATAGGAAGAATGAGGCTGAGAAAGGGAATTCTTGAGAATTCTGTATCAACCTATGCCGTGCCTCTCTGTGCAGGCAAAATGTCCAAGGGTCCAGCTGTCGGCATTGATTTGGGGACCACCTACTCCTGCGTGGGCGTTTTCCAGCATGGCAAGGTGGAGATCATCGCCAACGACCAGGGCAACCGTACCACACCGAGCTACGTGGCTTTTACGGACACAGAGCGCCTCATCGGTGACGCCGCTAAGAACCAAGTGGCCATGAACCCCACTAACACGGTCTTTGGTAAGTTGGGGTGTGTGTGTTTGGGACTCGGTTCTGCCAGGACCTCCAGGGGTTGTGGTCAGTCGTAGTGGTCTCCTCCAGCCACACTCCCTTCTTGCACTGATGATGTTACCTAGTCGGGCAATGAAACGTCTACAAGAAAACCAAGCTTACAGATCATCAAGGACCTCACAGTTCAATCCTGAGCTACAAATGTTTTCTTGCCTTACAGACTGTCAGAAGCTCCTTAATGACAGCATCAGAAATGCCCCAAGGACACAATGCCAAGTGTGAGATTCCCAACCATAAAGGATAGTGCTAAGGGTTTTTTTTAAAACCTGGCACTAGGACTTTATGCCCCGCGGTCACAAGACTGCAAGACCTGACCTTGGATGGGTGGCAGGGTGACTCTAGGATGGGAACCGATACGTTGGAGGCTTTCACTGATAAGAAAAGCTCTGCAGCTATAAATCCCTCCCCCCTTTATTCAGCAAGCAAGAGTAAAGCAAGAAACAAGCAGATGAGCTCAGAAAGAGCTCAAAACTTTTAAACTTTCCTTAAGAAAAAAATCAAACCTGTCCCTTAACTCCTTGAAATACGATGTCTTCCACATTGCCAACACACTGGGATGATGAGACAGCTTTTTGATTCCAAGTATCTTGTTGCTTTTTATTTAGTAAACCTGGCTTAGCCATAGAAATCAGAGTTAAAACACAAATTTGGAACTTGGCCCCATCCCCGCTAGAAAAGATTGACCTTAGGCCTCGTACACATTCAAGAAAATCTAGCGATGTCTTTCTGAGAAGGTTCTTCAGTGTGTGGAATCTTCCCTCTTCTCAGATGCCAAGCGCCTGATTGGCCGCCGTTATGATGATCCCATAGTGCACTCCGACATGAAGCACTGGCCTTTCCAGGTGATCAATGACGGGGGACGTCCCAAAGTCCAGGTAGACTATAAGGATGAGAAAAAGTCTTTCTACGCTGAAGAGGTCTCCTCAATGGTGCTCACCAAGATGAAGGAAATTGCCGAGGCTTACCTGGGCAAGGTGAGTGATACTGTTATGATCCGGCTCGGCTCGGGGGGGGGGACCAGGGGGCCAAGAGCTGGCCTGGTTTAAGGCCACAGTCGGACCCTGCCAAAGATAAACGAGGGCAGGCATTCCGCTGCAGATAATTAGTGCAGCCACAAACAGCAAGGTGTCCACAACACATATACACAGGGTACCAGATAGGAGCGTAGTCAAAGGCAAAACATGGTCAGTCCGGAATTGGTGTGCCAGAATAGTCAGGATACAGTCCAAGGTCAAGAAGTCCAAAGTCCAAGAAACCCAAAGTTCAAGATAACAAGAATCCTCACGGGAATAAATAGTTGCCTGCTTCAAAAGGCAGCTCTTTCAGGCCTGAACTTTATCCCTTTACTGAGGGTGGGGCTGCTTCTCTCTAAGCCTCCCGTCTCAGTCTACGCCGTGTGCGGGCAGAGGCTCTAGCTGGCCATGAGCATTTTCATTAAGAGTTTCGGCAGTTTCCTCCCTTCACGCCAGGCTCCGCTCCCCCCTCTTGCTGCTGGTTCAGTGTTTTGCTGGCATCGGGCCCAGCTTCTTCCTCCCCTGCAGTGTCTGCTGAGGAGGAATTGGGGAAGGGTGGTTGAACAGGCCCAGGCAGGAAGGCCATTCCAGCCCCTCCTCATTCGACTCTGGCAGCTGGGCCTCGGGGGGGGGTGCACAACAGGTACAAGGGAAGCCTTCTCAAGCTGTGCAGGCATCTGGAATGGAGGAGGAGTGATGTCAAGATAATAACGCAGTATACAGGCAGTCCTCGACCTAAAACAGTTCATTTAGTGACCGTTGAAAGTTAACCACGGCCCTGAAAAAGTGACCTATGGCCATTTTTCATACGTGGGACCGTTGCAGCGTCCCCATGGCCAGGGGATCCAAATGTGGACACTTGGCAACTCATATTTATGACAGTTGTCGTGCCCCCGGCATCATGTGATCCCCTTTATTGAGTCCTGACAGGTCACTGAGGAATCCAGATTCACTTAACCACTGAAGCGATTCATTTAGCAACGGCATCAAGAAAGGTTGTAAAATGGAATGAAATTCACTTAACAACTGTCTTCCTTAGCCACAGAGATTTGGGGCTCCATTGTCTTAAGTCAAGGGCTGCCCGGGTGCTCAGCCTCTGGTGGTAAAAATGGAATTGATCAGTCCAAAAACAAAAGGACCGACCCCTGGCAGGGTGCAATCATATTCTATCCCAGGAAGGGATGGGAAAAAGCCAACGTTATTTGGAGGGGTAAAGATGTCGCGTCTTGAACTTTTGGATCTTATTTTTAGCGAAGCGAGAAAGAGGTTGCAATTGGAAGGGTTAAGGGTTGCGAAGTAGGACGGGCTGGTGGGATGCAGGGTGAGATTCTCTCTCTCTTCATTTTCTTCTCTGAAACGACTTGGAGAGGCCGCCAATTATTTTTCACTGACCTTTTCTTTCCTTCCCTCCATCCCAGACAATTAATAACGCAGTCATCACGGTCCCGGCCTATTTCAACGACTCCCAGCGGCAGGCTACCAAAGACGCCGGCACCATCGCAGGCCTCAACGTTCTTCGCATCATCAATGAACCCACAGCGGCAGCCATCGCTTACGGCCTGGATAAAAAGGTAGGGATGCAGTGTTCTTACGGGCGATGGATTACTTTTAGGTACCGTTGAGAACGGAACTTCCGGAGGTCCTCAGAAGATCCGAAGATCTTCACAGCCCCCTTCTTGAAACGGCTTTCAGGGTTCCTTGGAGTGTTCCAACAACTCAAGTCCGACTTTATAATGGCGAGATGAGTTTACTGGCACTTCCCAGATCCTGTTCAGCTTCAACTGAAGATGCAGATCAGCGTACCTAGAAAATAATGCCATGGAGAACAGACGCTAGCGTTTGACCCTCTCTGTATTCCTTGTATTGGCCGTCTTTGGCATAGGTGGACATCCTTGCGATAATCCGTTCCCTGTTTTCGATTTATCGGGTCCTCTTTCTTTCAGGTGGGTGGTGAGCGAAATGTCCTCATTTTCGACCTGGGTGGCGGCACCTTCGATGTGTCCATTCTGACCATCGAGGATGGCATCTTTGAAGTGAAATCAACGGCCGGAGACACTCACCTGGGTGGCGAGGATTTTGACAATCGCATGGTGAACCACTTTGTGTCGGAATTCAAGCGCAAGCACAAGAAGGACATCACGGACAATAAGCGGGCCGTACGGCGGCTGCGCACGGCTTGTGAGCGGGCTAAGCGCACCCTCAGCTCCTCCACCCAGGCCTCCATTGAAATTGACTCCCTCTATGAGGGCATTGACTTTTACACCTCCATCACCCGCGCTCGATTTGAAGAGCTGAATGCGGACCTCTTCCGGGGCACCCTGGAACCGGTGGAGAAAGCTTTGCGGGATGCCAAGCTGGACAAGGCCCAGGTCCACGACATTGTGCTGGTGGGGGGCTCAACCCGCATTCCCAAGATCCAGAAGCTCTTGCAGGACTTCTTCAACGGCAGGGAGCTCAACAAGAGCATTAATCCAGATGAAGCGGTGGCTTACGGAGCAGGTAGGAGTCGTAGGAAGTGGGCCGGGCGTCATGATACGGAGTAAGAAACGGAGACGGGGAAGGCTTCTGCAGGTTCTTCACGAAGACCGATTATAAGTGAAAAGACCTCATTGCTCTCTTGATGGAGAAACTAAACAGCCCTTATAAGGGTTGGGGTAGACCCAGTATGGATAAAACTCGGATTTTAAAAAAAATAAAAAATTTAAAATTGGATTTTTAAAAATTTAAATCGGATTTTTTTTTATTTTTATCAAATTTATTTTAATAAAATGCGTTTGGAGTAAAAAATCTATCTGAAGATAGTTTTCTATGTAAGATACATTAATAATTTAATTTATTCAGTATGAAATGGAGCTTAGTTATACAGCATAAGGTTGTATATTCTGCAATATATACATTTTTGGTAAACTCAATGAATCCAAGCTCTGAAAGCTGAGATAACATGCACCGCATTGATGCATTCATGCAATTTCACAGTAACCATGAGCTAAAACAAAGTTCAGGAACATTCCTTTATCCCGTCGTTTTGCAAAATTTTGTACACTGTAAACTGTGTGATGGTTTGAAGGGAAATGCATCTGTAGCACTCAGTTTACCAAAAATGTAAATATTGAGAATATACAACTTCACGCTAGATAACTAAGCTCCATTTCATGCTGAATAAACTAAATTATTAATGTATCTTAAATCGAAAAGTATCTTTAGATAGCTTTTTACTCCAAAGGCATTTTATTAAAATAAATTTGATAAGAAATCATCCAGACTGATTTAAATCGAACCTTTTCACTAGTGATTTAAATCAAATCCATACTGGGTTGACCCACGTTTATACCAAGTGTATGGCCTTACTGTCTTTCCACCTGGCTGGGGAATACCCAGTAAGGTTCAGTGAAACGTCCATTTTGAGGGATGACCTTGTTCATTATACATGACGACATAGTTGGTTAATCCATGCTTTATTGATTATAGACATGTCCAACCTTGGCAACTTTAAGACTTGTGGACTTTTAACAACCAGAAGCATGGCTGTTTGGGGAATTCTGGGAGTTGAAGTCCATAGATCTTAAAAGTTGTCAATCCTGGACACCCCTGGTGTAAATGGAGATGGAGCCTAGTACCTTTGTTGAACTTCTGTGGTTGTTCCAAAGGTGCTTTTTTCAAAAGACAACTGGACTTCTTTTTTCCTAGATTGTCTTTTTGGCTTCTCATCCAAGAAGTTTCTTCAGTTCTGACTCGATCAGGATTGAAGAAGCTTCTTGGATAAGAAGCAAAACATCTTCAAGGAAAAACAAAAAGTCCAATTGTCTTTTGAAAAACTACCCTTGGGACAATGCATTTGTTGTTTACAAGGAGGAGAAGATCCAGCTAGCTATTCTAGGGGATGCAGTTTTAGATCTTGATCAAACTTGACCAGCTTTCCTGCCTTTGCTCTTCCAGCTGTCCAGGCCGCCATCTTGTGTGGGGACAAGTCTGAAAACGTGCAAGACCTCCTGCTTTTGGATGTCACCCCTCTTTCCCTGGGGATTGAAACTGCAGGCGGAGTGATGACAGCCCTCATCAAGAGGAACACTACCATCCCCACCAAGCAAACCCAGACCTTCACCACTTACTCTGACAACCAGCCTGGAGTGCTTATTCAGGTAAACAATGTTGGATCATGGCAGGCTGGGCCTGGTAATGGTAGAAGGACCATAAGAGCGGATTGCTAAGAAGCCGGAGATCCCAGAAGACATAAGGTGGAAAAGGGAGATGGATTAGGGTTGGGTTTTTTCTCCCCTCAAAACTCATGAGCTTTCAGCGTGCGAAGAGTGATAGTTTTCTGTTGAGCAGGGAAATCCGACCATAAAACCAAACTTCACAAAGAAAGTATCCATCCTTTTTCATCTGGCCCCATGCCTGCAAAGGGATGCAGCTTTAGGGGAAGGGATAAAACAGTCTTGTGATTTCTCCCAGCTACAGGTACCAATTTCAAAAGAGGTTTTAGTGTTTCAGATGGCATCTGCTTGTTAGCTTGGTGATGGTGGTGATTGCACGCCATCAAGTCATTGTTTACCCCATAGCGACCACCTAGCCTTTCTCCGTGACAGATCGGTAGCTAAACTGGTTTTTGAACTCTACTGGTGGTGCACTCATCCCTACTTTTAACTCGATCTGTCCTCTGGGCTGCTGGTTATTCTTTTCTGTTTCCTTGCATCCTTCTCAGCATTGGGAGCCTTCTTCAGAGAGTTATATTTTTGTCAACTTTGCTAAAGGAAACCATAAAATAGGTGCGCTAGGTTGAAGGAGTATGTTTGCCACCTTGAATTATTTATAAAAATAATAAAGGCGGGATAAAAAAGTCTAAAAAATGTAAATATAGCCATAGCACTTAGACTTATACACCGCTTCACAGTGCTTTACAGCCCTCTCAAAGCAGTTTACAGAGTCAGCATATTCCTTCTTTCCTTCCTTCCTTCCTTCCCTCCTTTCCCAATAGCACTAAGACTTATATCTGCTTCACAATGCTTTACAGTCCTCTAAGCGGTTTACAGAGTCAGCATATTGCCACCCCCCCTTTCCCCAGCAATCTGAGTCCTCATTTTACCAACCTCAGAAGGACAGAAGACCGAGTCAACCTGAGGCCGGTGAGAATCAAACTGCTGGCAGTGGGAATGCAGAGTTAGCCTGCAGTACTGCATTCTAACCACTGCGCCACCAGGCTCTTCCATTATATATAAGTAAATGAAACTTAAAAGACAGTTGGCATCCTGTATATAGCATGCATTCTCTTGAAAAAAAGTCTTTGAGCCCTGTAGGTTTCAGCTGGATCCTTTGTTAGAGGTTAGAACAAGATGGTCATTTTCTGCTTGCCTACGTAACACTTGTGTCATTCCTAAAACCAGACTCCAGATTCTGGAGTGTTTTCTTTCTTCAAGTGTTGGTTGGGAATAAGGGTCTTCAAGCGTGACTTTCTACCCTGCTGTTTTGGATCCTTACAGGTGTATGAGGGTGAGCGTGCCATGACCAAAGACAATAATTTGCTGGGCAAGTTTGAGTTGACGGGCATCCCCCCTGCTCCTCGGGGCGTTCCCCAGATCGAAGTGACCTTTGACATCGATGCCAATGGGATCCTCAACGTGTCTGCGGCCGACAAGAGCACGGGCAAGGAGAACAAGATCACCATTACCAATGATAAAGGTGAGGCGGTCAACCACTGACTCTCAAATACATTTCAGAAATTGAAACCCTATCCCCCTCCAGAAGGCACCAAGTTCAGAAAAGAGTCGCCTGCGGCACGTCTTCGTTTGGCTTCTAAGTCCCGCTCTTCACTCCTCTTCTCCTTTCCACCCCAGGCCGTCTTAGCAAAGAAGAGATTGAACGCATGGTCCAAGAAGCAGAGCAGTACAAAGCTGAGGACGAGGTCCAGAGGGAGAAAATAGCTGCAAAGAACTCCTTGGAGTCTCTGGCCTTCAACATGAAGAGCACAGCCGAAGATGAGAAGCTGAAGGATAAGCTGTCGGCAGAGGACAAGCAAAAGATCCTGGATAAATGCAATGAGGTCATTTCCTGGCTGGACAGGAACCAGGTGAGTGAAAGGACAGGGAAGGCTGGTGGTGTTGGTTAGTCAGATCTTTCCTGTTCAGTGGTTTCCATGAAGATTCTTCCCAGAGCAGCTGTAGGGTCTCGGGCATTATAGTTAGAATAGAATAGAATAGAATAGAATAGAATTCTTTATTGACCAAGTGTGATTGGACACACAAGGAATTCGTCTCCGGTACATAAGTTCTAAATGTACATATAATCTACAAGTGATCAATTATGATCATAATCATAAAATACATTCATCATGTCATAAGATATATTCAGGGATAAGACGGAACAGTCATCGAATACTAAATAAGCAATCTACAAGTCATACTAGAATACTAAATAAAACAAATACTATAGATTGTAGCAACAAAGTTAATTGTCAGACAAAAATAGGTAATGGAAAAGATGAGAAGGGTAATAGCAATACAGCCCTACTAACCTTGCTGAATTGCAACTGCCCACATCCCCAGCCAATATAGCCAGAGTTGAGCAAAGTCTACAGGTGCTATAAGCATTTGGTTTCTATATTACCAGATCCTAGATCACTTACAAATCACAAATTTATGCTGACTTGTTGCCTTGGGCTTTCCCCCTTGGGTGCAGTGCCAGAATTGAATGTGAACCACCCAGCTGCATTCCTGATTAAAGTCCACTTTAATAAAGTCACTTAAGACAAATTCCTTGGGTGTCCTGACACACATGGCGAAAATATATTCTGATTCTACTTGTCTCCTGAGAAGGGAGGAGGGTTGTCTCCAAGGCATCCAGATCAGTGCTTATCAACCTCGGCTACTTTAAGATGTGTAGATCTCAACTCCCAGAATTCCCCAGCAGCGTTGAGGTTGAGGTGCACACATCTTAAAGCAGGCAAGATTGAGGAACACTAGTCTAGATTTAGCTCTTGGATGTTTCATTCCTGGTCCGCTAGAGGGCAGCAGTGGCCACCAAATCAGAGGTCTCCAACTTTGGTCGCTTTAAGGCTTGTGGACTTCAATTCCCAGAATTCCCCAGCCAGCTATGCTGGAAA
>JANHFO010003411.1:35788-46316 GCA_032468095.1 Pareas carinatus
CCCAGAACTCTGGGGAATTCTGGGAGTTGAAGTCCACAAGACTTAAAGGGACCAAGGTTGGAGACCTCTGGTCTAGACTAGTAGTCTCCAACCTGTGGGCCGGGGCCCACCAGTGGGCCACGAGAAAAATTTGGTGGTCCGCAGGAAATTCTGGAGATTATTTGAATTTTTTTGTATAGCTGAATGGTTTCTCTCTCTCTGTGTGTGTGTGTGTGCATGTATGTGTGTGTCTGTCTCTCTCTCACTCTCTCTCTCATTCTCTCTCTTTCTCTGTGTCTGTCTCTCATTCTCTCTCATTCTCATTCTCATTCTCTCTCTCTCATTCTGTGTGTGTGTGTGTCTGTCTGTCTGTCTCTCATTCTCTGTCTGTCTGTCTCTCTCATTCTCTCTGTCTCTGTCTTTCTCATTGTTATGATTAAATAAGCATTTATGATTTTTTAATAATTAATTAAGCTTTTTTAATGTTCTATTAAATAGGTCCCTTTTATATTAATAAAATGGAAGTTCTCTGATCATTATTTTACAAATGTACGTACCTTTAAAAAAAATCATATTGGTGGGCCTCAGGATTTCAAATTATGAATTTAGTGGTCCCTGAGGTCCAAAAGGTTGGCGACCACTGGTCTAGACCATTGTTTGTCAATCTTGGCAGCTTGAAAATGAATAGACTTCATCTCCCAGAATTCCTGAGCCAGCAAGGCTGACTGGAGAATTCTGGGAGTTGAAGTGCATACATTTTCATGTTGCCATGGTTAAAAAACACTGGCTTAGATCAGTGATGGCGAACCTTTTAGAGACCTGTTAAGATCTCAACTCACCAGACTTCCTGGAGCCGGCAGGATCGAAGCTCCCTCTGGTCTGCGTGGGTTGGACTCCAATAGAAAAAGAGCAGCTTACACTGGTTGGCTGTGGCGCGTTTGAAGTGTCATAGGTTCGCTATCCCTGGTCTAGATTAGTATTCTTCAACCTGGGCAACCTGAAGATGTATGGACTTCAATTCCCAGAATTCCCAGAATTCCCCAGTCAGCCATGCTGCCTGGGGAATTCTGGGAGTTGAAGTCCACACATCTTAAAGTTGCAAGACTGAGAAACATAGACAGAAGCAAGGGACATTACTCTTAGGACTTGAAGAGGGGCATTGTCACTTATCGCAGGGTCCCTAACCTCTGGGACATGGAAACAGAGGGCAAGCACACATGTATGTGCATCGCCACTTGCATGAGAAGCAGGTGAGTGTGTGAACGCTCACTCCATTTGCACAAGTGGCGCCACTCGTAAGCTGCTCGTGCAGACCCACCACCTCTCCACCATCGCCAGTCCACAAAACCAGAAAGGTTTAGGTACTCTAACTTATTGCATCATTTCCCAAAGAATTAATTAGTAATTATACTTTATTTCATTTGGATAATTTGCAGAACATGTTTTTTTGCTTTTCTGTATTCCGCTTCATTCTGACTTCGCCAATTGCAGCATCACCGACTCCAGGGCTGGCCTTTAAGTTTCCTTCAGACGTAAATGCATCTTGTTCCTTCACAGTTAGGTGGGCCAAACGTCACAAAAGTTTGCTCATTCCAAATGCCACTGGAAAATGGGCATCGTTTTCAATCCTATTCAAAAATAATGTAAATTTAGACAAATGGTGAAACTTTGGATTTCAAAAGTATGCCTTTGTTTCTTTATTAAACATCTGTCCCACATATTGCTAGGGAATCAGGGCAACCTACACCATGTTCCTTCCTTCTGTCTTCTCCCAACTGTAAACATCCCACTAGAAAGACGGAGTCGAGACACAGAGAAACGGGTCTAAATTCCTTTTTGGGGGCTGAGGGTGAGCTAGAATCAAGAACACCTGGGCCTAAAGCACACCCCTTCAACCCAAATGGCCAATTAAACTGAGCCACTGCTGTATGTGCGAACCCCGCCAATAGGTTGCTTCAGAAGAGATCAGGAGAACCTGGTCACCCAACCACAATGAATCTCCAGCAACAAGATGAAACTAGTTTAGATGGCTGAAGGGCAGGGCTGAGGAACATCAGACACTCCCTGGTTCCAAGCCACATCAGCAAATTGCCAGGACTCCCCAGGTGGTTCTTTTTCAGAAGAGGTGACAGAGTCCAAAGACTCGGCAAACCTTGAAGCCTTTGGCCTGGTGAGACAATCTTCAACCGTTCCTGAAGCTTCCAAGATAGGGCAACGGATATGCCTCCCGTTGCTTGCCAGAGGTTGTGACACACTTGTTGTCATGGAAAGCGCAGCACGGAATTTGTTAAAGGGCTCTCTTGAATCATGGGAGTTCAGTAAATCATGCTGTTCCTCAGAAATAAATAAGCAGGAACCCGACAAAAATACTTAAGCAGAAGCTTCTTCACTTTTGGGGGGGTTGCTGCGGAGTGGCTTCTCACACCCTAACCGCCCTGCTTGATCCACAGACATGACGTATGTTGAGTGAACACAATTTAAGCCACCACGGGAGCAGCCCTCTCTTATTAAAAGACACTCCTCTTGAAGACTTTCATCTGACAACATTTCTCAACTCTTAATCCCCCCGGTTCTAGGAAACTGCTTTTTAGGAGCGTTCTGTGCAATTTGCGGCTTAAATTATGCCCAGCGCTTTTCACGCCCTGGCATAGTGGCGATCGTTCTGGTCAGTAGGCAAATCTTCAACAGTGAAGAGATTCTGCCTGGTCGCATCTAGCAGGAAGAGACTTTCTCCAAGTTCCTCTTTTCGGCAGGAGTTAATCTTGACTTTGGATGAGGTCCAAGATCACAACCAGGCGGAGAAACTAAGCGGCAGCCAAGAAATACGCATTTTCTTGCAAAGGGAGCCCGGAGAAATACAGAAGACGTGATCCCTGCAGTCCGAAACAGGTAATTTCAGGGTCTAGCCCAGGATACCACACCTTCTTGGGGACTGTGCTAATTCCAGAACAATAGTCTTGTCCCTGTCTATGTTATTTCTGGATGTCTTAGGTTATCAAAACCGGACGGATGTGTTTTGGTTTGCTCTTGAGAGATGGGTCCTGCTCGGTCACCTCCTGCCATGTTTTACGAGTCTTATACAGCCACCCAAGAATGCAGATTTATAATCTTGTGATCTTGTATTACAATGTACTTGATTGTGATAGCCAGGCAAGTTGTATTTCAGTGTGATTTTGCTACCCGATTTTAGCAGCTGGTCTGGATTGGGAAACAGCTTTATTAGAACTAGGTGTGTACTTTCCAACATTGGCGCACTTGTGGGACAGCTAGAGTTTGGTGACAGCACCCTGTTGTGCAATGTATACAAAAATAAGAGGCATATCTCTTCGCAAGGAATTCAAGTAGCTTAAATGGAAGTGACTTTGCCAAAGAACTTGGAAATCTGGTTAATGAAAGTATTACTTACATTTCTCTACCTGTGTTTACCTTCCTCCTTTTTTTTTCCTTTTGAAAAAAGGTTGGAAGATCTTCAATAATCAAAAGCACTCAAGTATAAGAGCAGAGTCTAGAGATATGGAGATATTTGTCTAGCATTACGTCTAACATCTAACACTTACATCTCACATCTGCCCGTTCCATTATATCTGAGATGCAGGTCCTATTTCTTAGGCCATTACATTTGGGGGTCCTAGGAGGTGGGTCTTCTCTGCTGTGAGGGCCTGCCTTATGAAACATTCTCCTCACGAAAGTGACACGAACTCCATCCCTGTTTATGTTCCAGAAGTCCTTCAAGACCAGGTTATGTCTGAGGGTCATTATCGACTTAAATAATGGCTGTTTTGATATATTTATTGTTTTACTTTATTGCCGTACGGAGCCCAGCAACACTTTTCGTGAGGTGGGAGGCCATACCAATGTGATAGACATTGTACAAATGTTTAGAAGTATCGGATGCTACAGTGGGTCATTCAATCCCACCCCTATCATGGAGGTCATCTGGTGCTCCAGAACTCCTGATGGCCATCCAATCTTTGATTTGAAAAGTCTGGCTTTGGAGAAGCTGCCATTTTCCAAAAGCAGATGCTCGCACCGTCAGCCGTTTCTTTCTTCGACCGTCTGGGAAATGCAGAAGTACCCTGCATTTCTAAAGGCTAGAAATAGAGGAGGATAGCACCCTAGTCTTCCTTCCTGCTTCTGGCCACATCGGGTGATTCCCCTGAGCCTGGAAAAAGTTCCCTTGTCATCCGTTCATAGAGTTGTTGGTCTAGAGATGCTAAAATTCTACCATCTAGTGATGAATTTGGGGAGCAGCACACGAGAGAGAGCAGGCATGGTCTGAGTTATATTTTCTTTTTCCTTGGCTTGCTGTTGTGGAGATTGTGAGTCAAGTAACATGGATTCTCCTTTTGCAGGTTTTTTCGACTAGAGAAGGGCCATCTGATTTCTGAGTCCTCCTACTGTGTAAGGCTCATCACATCATGAATGTTAATCTCACTGCTCCGTGGATTTCCAATGCATCCTTGACATCCTCCTCGGAAACCAAGTTGGACGTGAGCAAGCTCATGGACACGCTTCAGATCTTCTTCTATGGCGTTATTTTCCTACTTGGTTCGCTCGGCAATGGAGCGGTGATCTGGATCACTGCCCGCCAGACTTCACGGAGCATCAGCTGCGTCTGGTTCTTCAACCTAGCTCTGGCTGACTTTCTTTTCTCAGTCACCCGGATCGTCCCCCTCATGAAGAACGCTTTTGATAATGGGTGGCCCTTTGGAATCTTCTTGTGCAAAGCCAACAGCTTCATCAAGTATCTCAACATGTTCGGCAGCGTCTTCCTCTTAGCGGCCATCAGCATAGACCGGGCAGCTTGCATAGCCTACCCAATATGGACCAAAAGACACCGGGATAGCCGCTTGGTGTGGCTTGCCGCCATCGGAGCTTGGCTCCTGGCCATCACCACAAGCACCCCATTCTACCTCTACCGTGGCATAAAAATTGACAAGGCTAACAAGACCAAATGCTCCGTCGCCCTGGAGGGAAACGAAACTGCCAAACTGGCCATCTATATGTTGAGACTGATCTTTGGCTTCTTGGCCCCTTTTGCCGTCATTGTGATCTGCTATGGCATCATCGTTGTGGTGCTGAGGAGACGCCGGTCTTCCATCCGCTCCAAGAAACCCTTCCGGGTCATCCTGGTTCTTGTGGTCACGTTCTTCCTCTGCTGGGCACCATATCACATCTTCCTCCTCCTCAAATTGGCAGAAGTGAAAAGCATGGGACTTTCTATTGGCCTCCCTCTCTCTTCCTTTCTGGCCTACCTCAACAGTTGTGCCAACCCTATCCTTTACTTTTTCATGGGCGTGGACTTCCACCGAAAGCTGACCCTTCACAACATAAAGGCGGCGTTCAGAAGAACCTTGTTTGAAGACAGTGGTACCTCATTTAGGAGCAAATACAGGAAAGAGATGGCTTCTTCCACGGATGAGCTACCTCAGTCTTCAATAGTCCCTCAGATGAATTGCAAAACCTCAGCACTTCCAGGTTCGGTTTAGGAAACTTATGTGGCTTAGGAACTCATGGGTGACAGATGAGGAACATAGAATCATAAGGCTGGAAGAAACCTTGGAGGTCTTCTCATCTAGCCTCCTGCTCAAGTCAGGAGAACCTCTACCATGGCAGTCAAAAGGTTGTCTAGTCTATTTTGAAAACCTCAAGTATTGGAGGGCCCCCAACTTCTGGAGGCAAGTCGTTCCACTGATCAATTGTTCTCACTGTCAGAACATTTCTTCTGACTTGTAGGTTGGACCTCTTTTTAACAAGTTTCCACGCATTGCTTCATTCTTCTCTCTGGTGCTTTGGAGCAGAAATCCTCAAGTCCTGGTCCACAGACCGACACTGGCCCATGGCATGCCAGCAACTGGGTCACGTAAACAAGCCAAACCTTATTCACAAGATGCAGGCAGCATGCAACCCCCCCAGCTCCACCCGCCTGCAGAAAAAACTTTTCCCAAGGAGCCAGTCCCTGGTGTCCAAAGGTTTGCGGGATGGGAGGCACTATTTTGGAGAATAAGAGGCTTTGTAGTCCAACATATGAGGAAAACAGCAATCTGATGGAGACTGGTCCATTGCCCCCATTACCAGAGAAATGCGGGATTTCTTTTCCTGCTTTCATTCCATCCACCCGTCTTCACCATGGATGATTTTCTGGATATTGCGAAACAACAAAAACTTATGTGTGAAAAGAGAGCTATTTCTTCCGTCATGAACTGCACGCGATGGATTGTTTGGTTTTATATTTCTCATGTATGTTATCTTTCTTTGACGCTGATGTATACAGTAGGCATAAACATTTAGCTCTATTTGTACATTTGTGTCTTTGGAAAGCTCATTTGACAGAATCGGATATCAGCAGCCCTGTCTGAGGCGCCTTCTAATTTTAACCAAAATATAAGCCATCGTGTAGCATTCTAAAATCAATGTGAAGGAAGCATTAAAAACTAGGCCTTTCTTTTTTTAAAAAAAAAAAGTAAATAAAGGGAATGTGTCTTTTCAGCCTGCACGCTGTGACTGGCTGGGGAATTCTGGGAGATGAGGTCCACACATCTTAAAGTTGCTAAGGTTGAAAAACACTGATCCAGAATTTCAGCCTTGATGGAAAGGTTTGGAAATGCTGCATATTGCTGTCAAAAATATCTGGAAGGACCCACCAGCTTCAGGAAAACGTAAAAAACCTTTCCACTCCTGTTATATCACAACTGTTGCCTTCTCTGTGTGTTTTCTTTCCGTTAACGGGGATATTCTTGTGGACATCATGATGTCATTTTATTGATTTGTGCTCTGGGCTCCCGCAGTGAATAGCCTTTAAATAAGCATATTTCCATTATTTATAGCAAGCGAACAAAAAAAATAGAAATCACGTGACAAAAAGGAGGATCCTCCCCCTCGGTCTCTCTAGTTTAGCAAGGCAATGGAGTTTTATATCACTCAGGCTTTTCTTTCCAAGATGACACACATGAATTGGCAATCAATTTCATCTTCGGAGCAACTTTGCAAAGGAGAGGAAGGGGGGAAAGGTGGTAAGTGCCGTAGACTTGAACTTCATCCCAGCTGAAGTATGTTCCTGCTAGAATATGGAGATGTTTTTGAGTTTGAGAGCTGACACTTCCAGTGATTTGTACACCACAATATCTTACACCTTGTCTAGCACGTCTTCTCATCCTGCATGGATGACCCAAGGAGTCCAGAGAATGTCATGTTCTGATAGAAGAGAATATGCGTAGTTCAAGGTTGAACGGCGGGGTCCCCGGTGCTCCCTGAGCATGGTGGTATTCTTACAGACGTTTCATTACCCAACTAAGGGACAGCATCAGTGGTAGAAGGGAGGGGGTTTGCTCTCCAGCAAATCCAGACCAATGATTGCACCAAGAATTCGGTGAGAGCAAACCCTGCTCCCTTGTAGCACTGATGATGTTACCAAGTTGAGTAATGAAACGTCTGCAAGAAAGCTAGCAAGCTCAGAGAACCTCAAGGACCTCAGAACGATATATCCTTCCATGGTTCCAGCAGTGATCCTCACCCAACTGACTCAGGAAGAGGTTCCAGGTCCACAGTGACAGACCCAAGAGGAACCCCCAGATTGTCGATAGAGAACACATCATAGCAAAACGTCTCCCCTACTTATATCAATGCAACCCAGAATACCTAGATGGTGTTTTTCAAGATCTGAGACCCCCCCCCCAAAAAAATAATCCCCACCAGAGTTTACCTTCCTCTTTTTTTTCTTTTGAAAAAAGGTTGGAAGATCTTCAATAATCAAAAATACCCAAGCATAAGAGCAGAGCCTGGAGCTATGGAGATATTTGTCTAGCATTACGCCTAACATCTAACATTGACATCTCACATCTGCCCATTCCATCATATCTGAGATGCAGGTCCTATTTCTTAGGGTATTACATTTTGGGGTTCTAGGAGAGGGGTCTTCTCTGCTGTGGGGGCCTGCCTTATGAAACATTCTCCTCCCTAAAGTGACATGAACTCCATCCCTGCTAATGTTCCAGAAGTCCCTCAAGAGTGGGCTATGTCTGAGGGTCTCAGAGAACCGGTAAGATCTTGAGGTGGTTCCAGTGCTGAACTTCACATTCTTCTCTCTTACTATTACTTGAGTACCATAGCCTCCATAACTATCCTTGGCCTGCTTCGAGCTCTTGCTGACTTCGAGATACAGGGGGGCTGTACACAGAGAAGGGTTGGTGGGTGGTCCTCAGGTCGGGGTGTCAGGTGCAAGTAACCAGATCCACTTTTGAAGCATCCAAGTCAGCAGTTTAATAGTGCTCTACTTATAATGCAAGAATCTCCCCAGACAGCTTGGGAACAGCCAGATAAGGTTCCAGGGAACCTAGCAAGGGTCAGGCTTATACCTATTGCAGCCACACAAGAATTCAAGACTAGTTCCCTGCTTGACCCCTCCTCCCTACTTGACTGGGACTTTCCCAACAGCGAGGAGGCTATGTGCATATGAGCCCGGAAAGGAAATATGGTCTGCATGCAAGCAACCAAGGGCGCATGAATGCACATGGAGGAGGTGTCCTAAAACGATGCATTCCGTGTGAACGGAGATTATGGCTTCAAACTGGTTCTTCCACTGTCCTGTGGGGCCACCGTCCCCTATCTGGCCATTGTGTCTTCTCCCACCCCTTAGTTCTCCTTTGGCTGTGATCCCTAGCTGCAGCGGCCACTTTTCTTTTTTTCTGTTAATGAACAAAAAAGCTGACAGAGAGATTTCTCTACTTAAAGATGCTGAATAGCCTGTTCTTGACTTAGACTTATATGAGAAACTATAAATGAAAGAGAACAGAAGCGCATTACAAGAACTCTGCTTCCTCTTTGGATCTCTCTGTCTCCCTTCCTTCCTTCCTCTCTCTCTCTTGTTCTCTCTCACTCTCTCTATCTGCCTTTCTCTCTGTGTCTCTGTCTCTCTCTCTCTCTCTTTCTGCCTCTGTCTCTCATTCTCACTCATTATCTGTGTGTATGTGTGTGTGTGTCTCATTCTCTTTCTTTCTCTCTGTCTCTTTCTCTCACTCCCTCTCTTTCTCTGTATCTCTCACTCTGTGTGTGTGTGTATCTTTCTTTCTGTGTGTCTGTCTCTGTCTCTCATTCGCTTTCCCAACAGTCTATTTGTCTGTCTCTCTCTCTTTCTTTCTCGTTCTCTCTCTCTCTCCCTCTCTTTCTCTGTATCTGTGTCTGTGTGTGTCTGTCTCTCTCTCTGTGTGTGTCTCTGTCTGTCTGTCTGTCTGTATGGACTGGGCTGCACCATTGCTGGTGGTCTCACTTTTTCAATTGAGGGATTGCATGTTTCAGGAACAAATGTCAGGGACGGAAGAATTAGGAACACACATTAAGTCCAGTTCAGGTGCTTAATTGCTCATGCCTGTACAAGATAATCTAGTCAATTAATGGTCAGCACGGCCAGGTCTCCCCCAATTGAGCCCTTCAAGGTGCGACGGCCTTCGAACCTGGTAAAAACCAGCTGTGGAGAGGCCCGTCCCATCTCCGAAGAATTCCTCGTCTCGCATGATTTTTCAGGCTGCTCCTAACTATAAGCCCTACTCCAAAAATAAGCCCTAGTTAAGATTCTCCGCTTACCAGCAGGATGTCCATTGCAAAGAAGCCAGCAGCAAAGCAGGCAGGAGGAGCCGGTTCCTCATTCTGTCCAATGGGCGCAGTTTCTCCTTCGGATCGACATACCAGATCTGGTAACATATCGATAGCCCTCAATGCCCCTCGACCTCAGGGATCGTTTCTGCTCATCGCCGCGATAGTGACCAGTGGAGCTACTACATGAACTTTCTCATCTTCTTTTGTCTAGGAACTTAGGCATTGCTGGCATCTCTTTTCTCTCTCTCTCTTTCATCAATGGGAAGAGCTTAAACAACCTTGCTATTTTCGAAACTGGCATCTAACCAAAGACTTTTGTGCAGGGCCTTTTCTGATATTTGACTCAAGGGAAGAAAGGGCCGCTATTCTCGAGAACTGAAAAAAAAGGAAGTGGTCTCTTGTCCGGCCTGCTCCACAGGAGGAAATGCAGGTTGAGTTGAGGCAAGCAAGAATCCCTTTTTTTTTTAACAGAAGAGACAGAAAACCTCAAGTTTCTGAAATGGGCTTCCGGCTTGAGAAGGTGGCTGCGCTAGAAGACCTCCGAGGTCCCTTTCGACTCTGTGATTTTGCTGCTCTGCCGGCGGCTTGGAAGAAGAGGCAGAAGCCCCCTTGACTAGGCGTTGTGCCAAAGTGATGCCTGATGGCGGGTCTACATGAAATTCAGGTAATTCCTCTGGTCAAATATCTCCTCCATCATTCCTTTGGGCACTAGTTTAAATGAGGTGCATCTGTGGAAATGTCTGAATTATTGAAATATAGAAATGATATAGAAATCATGGGCATGCATGAAATTGAAGGCAGAGAAACAGGGTGGATAATTGTGTAGAGGAGAAGGGGGGCAGGGGGAGGGAATGGAAGGGAAACGGGGGGAGGATGAGGAGAAGAGGAAGAGGAGGAGGAGGAGGAGGAGGAGGAGGAGGAAGAGAGGAAGAGGAAGAGAAGGAGGAGGAGGAATAGA
>JANHFO010003412.1:7216-20773 GCA_032468095.1 Pareas carinatus
CTATCTATCTATCTATCTATCTATCTATCTATCTATCTATCTATCTATTCTTTCTATCTATTCTTTCTATCCATTCTTTCTATCTAATCAAAGCAAGACTGGCAACTTTATTGGATGATTGGCTGCGCGGAATTTCATTGGAGAAGCTCTTTATCTCTGGAGCTTTTCTTACTGTTGGTACCTTCAAAAAGAAATGAGAGGTGGCTCACCTGAATACTGTATAGGAAGGAGGGGGAAAAAGGCCAGATTCTCCTGTTATTCCTGGCACCACCTTCGTGACACAGGATAGAACAAAGAACTGCATTACCGAGAACATTTGATGTTCCACTTTTATCATTGAGGGTAGTGTGGTCCCTTTGTAAAATGATTTTAGAGTTTTGCTACATTTACATTTTTCTCTTAATGCTAGAAAATCATTTGCAGTATGAAATGATGCCAGCCTTATTAATATTGTGTACGTGTTTATTTGGAAACATCCCTGGTTGAGATAAACCAAAGTGCATCTTTTAGCATTTGCATGAAATAAGTTGAGCTACAATTGAAAGGCTGTTTGAAACGTAAGCAGTAATGTTAGATAAAAGTAACAAAATGCTTAACAGCATATGATAAATGCACTTTCTCCTAAGTATCTAGAAGTGAAATCATTACAGGGAGGGATGGCTTGAAATATATATAATAATAATCCCCCCTTGTCTGCCCCCATGCAGCAGCATATTTGATTTTATATTTACATATACATTTGCTGAAGAAATCAGGCTGCTCCATCTCATGTGGTATCATCGATATAATTTTCAAATTAACTCCCAGATTTCCCAGTGAGTGTGCACCAAAGTCCAATTTTATTGAGATTGCAGTTCTGTAACTGTGAAAGCTGAGGAAAGCTGCCATAACTGTTTAAATATGCTGCCTAAACCATAGTTGTCCAACCTTTTGTTTTTCCTGGGCCACACTGAGTGAAGAGAAATGGTCTTGGCCTTATATAATATATAATCATCTATCATATATATATATCATATATATATTCATCTATCATATATATATGATAGATGAATAGATAGGTATCTATCTATCTTATCTATCTTATCTATCTAATCTATCTAATCAATCTATCTCACATGTTAAAAGTTTACAATCTTGGGATACATTCCTAGCTGTCCAGGACCACATGCAGGACTGTCCAGGACTGATTTGGATTTAGTTTGGGGTTATTAACCCAGCTTCTTTGGTTTGTAAATAGTGTTTTAGGTTTAAGGTATGGTGTACATAACCATTGTGGTTTATTCTGTAATAAAAATTGATATAAGACAAACTGGCTTATATATCAGTTTGTAAACTCAACCATGCTCCCATTGGTACTGTAATGAAAATAAGCACTCAAGGATTAAATTAATTGAATATTAAACAGAGAGAAGGTTATCCTGTAGTCTAGAGCTATTAAAATGATATATTATAACCTGTAAGTACTAGCTAAAGACAAAAAAAATGGAAGTGCTTGGATCCATAATCATAGACTTGATTCATATGATTGAAGAAGCCCCTACTATCAGACGTTTATCTGTCTCATAGGAAGGAAATGACCTTCCTTTGTGTTTCTCAGCAATGAAATGTATTCAATTGGGAGTTTCATTTAACCCTCTTCTGATTAGTAGGTTTATAAAACTGCCTCTCTTTCAATAGACTCTAGGTTTGAACAATTTTAGCACAGTAAAGATATTATTGTTACCTTTAATCTATTTTTTAAATAAAATAGTTATATAGAGATAAATATTGTTAGGCACTTGACTGTTTGCCAGAACATAAATGCAGATTATTATCAGCCAGATCAATAAAAATAGAAAGCATTGCATCCTTACTGCGAACCTTAGCAGTAGAAAATATAGTTCATTCTTTTTAGTATTCCCTTTTCCTAGTTTATGCAGTACAGATATGCTAATGGAAGTTCCATATTATTGCTGTATTAAAAAGTGCAGATTGGTTCCAGTATTTGATGGCCATATCTGAAATATTTTCTATGAAAATGTAGCTTCCTCTTTAGTTTAATATTTGTAACTTTGTAACTTGGCTATTGGGTTTATCTCTTTATCTTTTAAAAGATATTTATTTTATTTGTTTGTTTAATCAAGCATATATGAGATAAAAAAAGCAAGTATAAGTAAAAACATATTATATAAACATATAAATGAGTACAAATAAACGGGAACAGTAGGACAAGGATGGTAGGTACGCTAGTGCACTTATGTACATCCCTTTTAAAGATCTCTTAGAAATGGAGTGAGATCCACTGTAGACAGTTTAAGGTTAAATTTATTGAGGTTTGACTATGTAACAACATCATCAGATAGTGTGTTATAGGCATTGACCATTCTGTTACTGAAGTCATATTTTCTGCAATCAAGTCTGGATTGGTTCACTTTGAGTTTGTAGCTGTTGTTAGCTCGTGTATTATTGTGTTGAAACTGAAGTATTCCTTCATAGGTAAAACATTGTAACAAACAATTTTGTGTACCAAGCTTAGGTCAAACCATAGGCAGCATAGCTCCAGGCTTTCTAGGTCCAGAATTTCAAGCCTGGTGGCATAAGGTATTCTATTGTGGACTGAGGAATGGAGCACTCTTCTAGTAAAATACCTCTGACCTTGTTCAATCGTATTAATGTCTGTTAAACAGTATGGATTCCAGGCAGATGAGCTGTATTCGAGAATTGGTCTGGCGAAGATTTTATATGCCCTGGTTTGTAGTTCAATACTACCAGAGAATCCTTCCTGTCCTGCATCTGAAATGTTATATGTATCCTTTATAAAGCTTGCCTATAGATGTGAGTTTCTAATTGGCTTTCTTTTTGAGCAGAAGAATCTTTGTCTCTCCTTTCCAGGAAGGAAAAAAACACATGGGTTGGTTTTCAAAGCTGGGTGAAGTTTTTCCTTTCTGATTCTGACATACTATATACCCTGACACATATTTCTGCTGCTCTCTTGGCATCTGTGATAATGCACTGATGTCTCTAGGACTTGCAGGAGACAGTTTCTATTTTTATCTTTACAAGTGTCATTCCATTAAAACCATATTTCCAGATGTTTTCAAAAGTTGAATGTACCTTTTGCTTCCTAAGTATAAAAACCACCAGCTCATTTGGACAGGCAGATATAAAACAGTTTCTCTCACATGGAAAACTGCCAGCCCTGGCTTGTGGTCAGAGATAATTTTTGCAGTGAATCTGTACCCAGGTTGATTAAGGAAAACCTGCTCTCTTGTCCTCTGGCCATACAACTGATAACAATATTGTTGCCTTTAGTTAATACCCCAAGTAATCTTGCCAGCAGGGAAGCAGGAAGGAAAAATGGAAATCTTTCAGGTAGCTACTGAAGAGAGAACCGTCACGTGGACAAAGATGTTTCTGGTTGTAGGAAGCATCTGCTGCTCTCCAAGAAATCATTGCTGGATGAATCATTGCCTTGCTTCACCAACTGCTAGAAAACTTTTGGGAAGACTTCGTTAATTTGATGGAAACTTTAGCACCAACACTACTTTGGGCTTTGAAGATGCTTTTATTCTATTCTTAACTAAGATTCATTCCATTCCTCCGGCTCCCCTAGTCACTTAATTTAGTACCATATTCATCTGTCCCCAAATAAATTAAGTGAGAAATTGTTGCCCAACTTGTAGCAAGCTTTATTTTTTTTTCTTAAAGAAGACTTTATGAACATTAATACCACATTTTGTTGTATTCTTGCTCTTTAAAATGTACAAGTAATGGGTATTTCTCCCCAGTCCTGCATGTTTACTGTAGCATGAGAATGCAAATAGATTTTAAAAATTAAGAAAAGGACAAATGCTAGCTATTAAAAAATAATTAGGATGGAGAGTTCACACTGTGGAATATGTCATGGGATAAACTATTCCATTTACACAATAGAAGGAAATCACAGTGCACTTAATTTATTATTATGCTTGTTGGCTAGGTTTATACAATGCATCGAGCTATAAATTACAGTAAACCAAAACCAATCAAATCCTATTAAGATTTAGTACAAACTGTGAACCTCACCATATTGTTGTATACTTGGAGCATTTGAGGAAGAGGAACTTCCTTGACCAGCTTTTTAGTAAAGAGAAAGAGAAATGGGAGGCTGCATGAATTTCTCAATTCCTTTTCTTGAATTGATGATGTACACAATTCTAACTTTTCTGTATTTTCTAGGTTTGAGAGAGCTTTATTTTAGCGTAGGTCAGCATAACTTGCAACTCTAGTATAGCCACTCCCCAAAACCTAACTAGGGCAGCTGGAATGCTTCCAAAATTTGCCACCAAATTATAATTTTGACTGAGATAAAAGCTATTCAATACATGAGGAATAATCAGTAGTAACTATATATAATTATTTTAATTAGACTTTAATTAAAATGAAATTTTACTTTTTTCTTTTGACCATGCCCTTTTTCAAGATGGTGTGTCTTAACATGCAATACAAAAGCCCAATCTTGTTCTTTATTAAAAAAAGATTCTTTGATGTAAGAATTCATAATTCTTTAGTCTTACTAGTACATTCTTAGTAAGTGTCACTAATCTTATAAAGCTTAGCCACCTGTAAAGTAATTGGGTTCTTCTGCACAATATGCCTTCAGCATGCTTGAACCAGGCATAAGAGCGGTGATTTGTGAGATATGTTACTTGAAAGTAATTCCATTGCCTATAATGAAGCTTTATGTTAGCTGCAGCCTGAATTTGTAAGTCAGGGGTAGGCTATTTTTTTTCCTAACATAGCTGCATTCCTACCTTAAAAATTACTAATCCCAAGCGGTAGGAGGCAAAAGTGTACTTAGGGTGGTAGTATCAAAAATCAAATAAATCACTTGCTTACATCTTGCATAGAACACACCAGAGACAAGGACAAAAGCAAATGATAAGTGAAGCCAGAGCCAAAAGTGAGTGGAAGTCATTTATTGTCTTTTCCATCTCCGTTCACTCTCTCAGAAGAGAATTGATCTTAGATTTGGGAAATTAGACTCAGAACTGCATGAACCTAAGTTAATATAAAGAGAAACTGTAAGGAGAAATTTCCTGACAGTGAGAACAATTAATCAGTGGAATGACTTGCCTCTGGGGGCTGTTAGTGCTTCAGCACTGGAGGGTTTTTAAGAAGAGATTTGTCTCAGGTTAGACTAGAAGACCTCCAATGTCCCTTCCAGCTATATAACATTTATACATACTGTAAATGTTTATATAATTCCTTCAAGAATAATTGATCAGAATAAAATTAGCACAGGATTGTAGTGTCAATACTTGGTTTCACCTGTAATTCTATGGAGAGGGGCGGCATATAAATGTAAATAAATAAATGTAGTAGTTGGACTAATAATATAGAGCTCTAATCTATATCTTAAAGAAACCAATGAGCTTAAGAATCCATCTATCAAGACTGATAAACCTTCACCTACCTAACTTTAATTGTCTTTGTTTCTAACTTCAATTTCAATCAATAAAACTCACTAAATTTGGCTTATCTGAGGTGAAACATAACTATTTTTGACAAGTAACTTTAAAGATATACCTTCTATGTTCAAAAATAAAGGCTAAGATGTGTTCCTTCAGAATATATGAAACCAGTTTAGAATTCAAAATCTTGAAGTCAGGAATTGGTTGCCCTATTTTGGGGGAAGTGATCATGCTTCAATCAATATTAAGATAATTATATGATATAACACAGCCCTCCTCAAAATTCAATTTGTTTAAACAATGCTAGAACATATAACTCTCTCACTTTTCTGACCTGAAATTTATTCTTCAGAATTATATATCAATCCAAACCTATTGAGGCAATATTGATATGTAAACAGTGAGGTCATTTAATAATCTATAGATACAAATACTGGTCACCAAACACATCCTATTATGCATTAAATTGTTTTTTAAGAAGCAAACAAGTATGAAACACAAAATTCTTAGATTTATGCTATTACAAGTTGACAAGGGTGCCTGTATGTGGATGTCCTACATTCACTGTACAAATTGTCTTTCCAGACATCTGAAGCATTCCCACCTTTCCGTGAAATCTGCTTAGGAACCCTTTGGGGTCCATGACAAGCTGCCAGGGGGTCCACAGATAGGTCAAGAAAAATTAATAAAAAATAATATACATGAATTGTCGATTAGTAATTAGTTGAATTTGTAGGAATGGGGTGTGCCATGTAGCAACGACATGTTTTGGGTTCCGCAGCTTGAAAAAGTTTGAAAACCTCTGAGAGGAGACTCCCCCAATATGGCTTCTTCCATATGGTAGTTTTTGTTTTCCAATGAGGAAATTTGTACCTGAGAAATGGTGTGCGAAGTTTCTCTTTCCTATCGCAATTTACACTGATTAGGGTTCTACTTCTGCAGAAATATTGTATCTTTAAGAAGTATGACTTGAGATGTATGAGCACCCATACAGGAAAACTAAACTTGCTAGTTGCTTTCTAACAATTCTTGTTAATATACTATAAATAATTATTGTCATCTAGTATTGTTACTTTGTATTTTTTCTCAGAATTATATGATTTGTAGGAAGATATCAGCTAAAATCTTAAATAAATGAAGCAAAAACCAAAGCAGACTTGTGAACAACAAAAATCTTATCAAGGTCTGTCTTATTTCGAAGCCTAACATCATCACAATGAGACTGAAGGAGAAATAGCTCAGTTTTTGTGTAGTTAAGTGCTATTTCAAAACCTAGTAAATGATTGAAAAGAGGTCAATGTGCAATTCCCACACACTCCTTCTAATCCCCTGGTATTCCTTGAGTATTTCTGCCAGGAAGGTACTGGTGGAGCTTCATTACTCTGTCAGATCATTGATCAGATAGGTTTGGAGATTCCAACCAATCAGTAAGGTCTGTTCTGTTGCAAATTCCATTCCTTGAAAGAATTCTATATTTTAACAAAAGAGATTCCTTTGGAGGGGGATGCTGGTATCTCACTAATAGCAGGAGAGGTACAACACATTTGAACTAAAACTACATAGCAACCATCTACTGACGGGCAAAACAACTTGAGCAGTTCTGACAGCTGCTCAAAATAACATCAGCAGTTCTAGTGATTTTTCCAAAGGTGAGTCTGCATGTATACACACACACACACACACACACACAAACACACACTGGTGTTTCAATGTTCTGGGCAATAATTTCATGTTCTGAAGTGTCCTCCTTCAGAATGCATAAAAGAGTCTTAATGTTTTATTACCAAAGCAAAAACATAAGCAGGATGGCAATGAAACACAGTCAGTTATACTAGAAAGTGGCAAAGATATTTTCATGTGCTGTGATTCCAGGGTACTGTGATTATGTTCTGTTCAAATGGCTATAAATAATACAGAGCTAAATATCAACAATATTAATCTAAAGGCATATCATACACAAGACATTTGGAAGCCATATAAAAATACCATAATTTTTATAGAAAGAGAAAGCAGTTTTCTGTGAGAGATAATAGAACAGCTTGTAATGTATTGTAACATGACTCCAGATGATTAAAATCTTGTGCTTATTAGACACATAAAATGTATTTGTAAATCATTTGGGGGACATAATTTTCCAATTATTTATGCATCACAGTAATTAATGAGAGGAGGAATTGAGTCACTATGTAATACATATGATAGTTACCTGGGGAAGAAAAATTACAGTGCTACCAATTATTTGCTTTAATATTTTTGGTAATTATATCCTATACCCAAGCTCAAATTTTCATTAATTCCATTTCTTTAAAAGCTCAATTTTTCATAATGAAATCTTCTTTTCAAGTGCCTCAATTATGTCTCACATTAAACAGCATACAGCTCTATCACATTTCAGCTTGATCTTTTTTTGCAAGCTACATACAATCACCCGTTGCCCTCATAGCTCTAATTGAATTTTTTAAAAAAAACACAGCCACCATTCTAGAGATTTTGGCTTTGATTTAGCATCCGTGATCTGAGTAGAGATTCTGTATAAAAAATTCTAATATGAATGCCATGCAGGGCATATAAACTATGCCAAATAAAAACAGGACGCCTGAATCCAGAACCAAGCTTGAACGATACTAGGATCAGGACTGAGCAATACAATTCCTGTGGGCATGAGGATATATATATATCACTCTCAAAATAGCACCCACAACCCACCAAAATAGAATTAAAATTAAAATAATGATCTCAAATCCCTCCAGCAAGGAAGGAGGGAGGGAGGGAAGAAGGGAAGGAAGGAAGGAAGGAAGGAAGGAAGGAAGGAAGGAAGGAAGGAAGGAAGGAAGGAAGGAAGGAAGGAAGGAAGGATTACAAAATCATAAAAATCCATTGGGATCAAGTCTGAAAAAATATGAGATTTAATATATTCTTATATGAGATGTGGTGACATCACCAAAATTTTGTAAGATGCAGCTCTTTGTCAAAACAATTGGGAGATCCTTTAAGAAAGTTAGTAGAGCACAGTGGTTAAGATATTGGAACTAGGACCATGGAGAGCCAAGTTCTAGACCAGTGATGGCGAACCTATGGCACAAGTGCCGCAGTGGGGACGCAGAGCCCTCTCTGCTGGCACGCGAGCCAAGTCACCCCAACATCGCCCCAGAACTGAGCAGGCTCAGAAAGAAGTACCAGTGCCAGATGATGATGTTGCAGGGCCATGCACATGCTCAGAAAGAGAGCAGTGGTACCGGGTGATGACATCACAGGGCCATATGGATGCTCAGAAAGAGAGTAGTGGCACCTGGTATGATGTCATATGAGCACATGCTCAGAAGGAGAGTAGCAGCACCAGATGATGACATCACAACTCGTGACTCATTAGCTGTGACTCATCTGGGCACTCGGTGTCTAAAAGGTTAGCCATCACTGTTCTAGACCATTCTTAGTTATAGACATTCTGTAGCTTTGAGCAAGGCATTCATTCTCTTATCTTCACAGGTTTGCTGTACTGGGAAAAAACTAGGAGCACTATGCCCACACGTACAGGAAAACACAATTATGCTTTCCTTATACAGTTTTTATTATTTGCTCTGGCCCAGCCTATCCTATCCTGGTGCCCTTCGGACATATTCCATAAGAGAATGCAAGCCCAAAACATCCAAGGAGCTCCAAGTTGAGATAAGTAGCTAATGCCTTCTGCTGACATTACTAATGTCCATAGACTCTACATGAAATGAAGAAGAGTGGGAACAAGTAATACAGTATATTGTCACACATTCTAAATTTGGCATACTTTCTTTTGAAATGTTTTAGTAAAACAACAAAACTGTTTTTCCATTCTCACCATCACCACCACTTATTGAGCCTACCTCTTTCCTGCCCTCCCTCCCTGGTTCAGGATCAGTTTTGAGCCATGCATCTGGATGGTGTGTTCTTTAATGGAAAGGTAAACTCTGCTCCTTGGAAAAGAGAACAACATCCCCCTTTGGACAGGATCCCCAGTTGCTTGCCAGTTCAGCTTTGGGGTTACTCAGCGCGGATTTCAAATGAATTGGTTGGTTTAGAGGGCTAGAATTTCCCATGAAAATTTCCCTGTATGTCTCTGCCCACTCCTAACATTTGTAATGCATTCAGCAGTTTATATGGATATGAATCAATAAAGCCCCCAGCTATACAAAGCCTTAAGGTGTGCACGTCTGGGTTGAAGTATTTGTTTTGTTTTGCTTGAGTTTTTTGTTTATCCCAAACAGAGTTGGAACTCTGAATAGGTGTTTATTCCTGCCAAGAAATAAGAATATGCCCTCCTCTCCAAATCCCTGCTGTGCCAGAAATGTACTGTACACAAAGCACCGTTTTTATTGCAAATATTCATGAGGAAAGCTTGTGGATTTTAATGATGGAAGATTTTAAAGAAACATCTTTCTCCTACACTTAAGCACATTGCATTGTAGAAGTCACAGAAGAGCACGATCTAACTATATGGTGCCCTCAAAATATTATTCATTACCTATCAAGCTAAAATGAGACTGCGCTGCTCAAAAATAATGTTCCTCTGAATAATAAACCAGAGGTCATACAGCAATGCTAGGGCCAATAGGTCCTTAAAAATGCAAATGCACCTGAAAAAAAGAGAACAACAATCATTTTCCTCATTTGCTTTGATCGCAAAAGCCCCACAATATTCATTTGGTTAAACTTGTAATGTGGAGTTTCAGTGAAATAAATTCATCTTCATCTTGTTTCAGAAAAAAAAACCTTTCAATGACACTGTTGGGATCTAAAATTATGAATATAGATCAGAATTCACTTATAGTACATAGAATTATGGCTTTTCTCACCCCCAACCCTTTTGAACAGTTATAGCTGCTTTCTTGACACTAGCTGTCAATTGTAATGCCCAAGAAGGACTAGCTTGAAGATTTAGGAATACTTAGAATTTCAAGATAGGCCCAGAATTATGCCAGTAACATCTAGACCTGGACATTTGATTCCCTTCATAGCAGAATAAATTAAAAACAGATGCAGGAGCTTCTTTTTACCTAGAAGCATGGTTAAAGGGGTTTACACGAGGCTGGCAAACTGCTATTTAATTTATATGTGAAATCAGTTGCCTAAATTCTCCTATCAAACTTTGTCTAGCATGCAGGCACAGAGTGCGAATTGATTTCTACCACAGTATTGATTGAACTGATACTCTTGATGCATTCTCATACTAAATCATCAGACGGGCTTTTATGTATCCACTTATATGGTGATCTTGTTGTGGAGGATACAAGCAAAATAAAAACAGGAAAACAAACTGAAATTTAAAATTCTGAATGAACATAGTAAAAGATACAATGAGGGTGATTAATGATCATAGGGCAGGTGAGAGCAGGTGCGATAGTCCTTCATCAAGGCCACCCCATTTCCTTGGAGGTAGGAAGCCACCAGTGACTGCTTTGTTAATAACTTTACTCATAAATGAGTAAAGAAGAAAGCAATCTTATGGGCATCAGTGCTAAATAATTTTATTCAGTTGGAGTTTTTCTTCTCCTGAAAATAAATACTATTTATTAATATGCGGCAAATATATTTCTAGGACCTCAAATCAATCTCCTCTGTAGAGAATTCATTCTCAAATCTCCACTTCTTGCTTCTAGAGTTAGTGCTGCTCGCTAGTGATCAATTGGTACTCTAGTTTCATTGCTTAAGTCAATTATAAGTGGAAGAAGCAGCTGCATGAAAATTCAAAAGAGAACCCTCGATTTGTTGCCATTTTTCTGATTACATAAGCACATTTTTCAGGGAAATTAATCAGCCATTTTCATTTGGCTAGTTCTGATGGAATTTTCATTCCTTTCGTTAGTTCTAATTAAAGTTAAGTTTTGGATACAAAGTCTCTCTCTCTCTCTCTCTCTCTCACACACACACACACACACACCTCATAAGTGTAATCTTAACCAGATTCAGTCCATTATTCATACTCATTTCATACTGTTCCACTTTACCAATCTGCAACCTTTCTGGCTATCATTGATATTATGGTTCAGCATCTGGCATGCAAAAATTCATATGACCAATGGGTAGCAGCTAATCCATCCAGGAAATCTAACTCTTTGTTGCCATCTAATGGTTGTTCAGGTCATTACATTCCAGATCTGGTAACTCTAAGATGTGCTAAAATTGATTGACAAAATATGTAAGGGAGAATGGTGGTCAGAACTAATGGACCTGCTTTGTTTTTATCTTGGAATTTCCTACAGATGTGCATCTGCCTGCACAGCATGAATGTAATGTGTAAAGCATAATATATTTCTCAACCATTGGGCTGACCATAACATGAAGCAAAGTGAAATACTTGCTTCAAACTGCATATTCCACAAGGGCATTATTTTCTTGCTTCCAATTGACTGTTCATCATTTAAAACAGAAAGCAGGGAGAAGGAATGTCATGTGGGGTATTTGATTCACGTGATAGCCGGTTGTGTTTATTTAAATAGAGCCAACATCCTAAAAGAACTTTTCAGAATGGTAGCACCATTGACATGTTTTGTCATATGTACATTATTCTTACACAAGTCCTATGTTTAAAGACACAGGAGTGATTTTTGTATGAAGCAAAGTAGCCTGTGAATTAACTTCAAAAGGAGAATGGTCAAAAAGCGTGAATAACAAGTTTCAGAAGAGGAACCCTCTGGAAAAATGCTGCAGCTGAATCCACCATTAACTCATCTCACACATAGCTCTTCTCTCCATATTGTGGTACTGTGTGATTTCAAAGGAATCTGCATATTTGGCCTTTTAGGTCATGCCCTTCTAAAACCACGCCTGTTAATATTGGCCTTGAGTATATTTGTTCATCACAGGAAAATAAGTCAGTGAGCTAAGTGTTCTAAAGTGAGATTATTCTCCTGCTAAAAATAAGGAAAATACAAAATAATTCTTCATACATTAATTTCAAAGTACATTTTCATACACTAATTTGCTCATTACCACAGATACTGAACAAATATCTGCATTACTGGAGAACAGTTTGAGAGCAGTCTTTACTATTGTTTGGGTATTATCACACAATGCTGCATTTTGTGGTTCTGACATTTCTTGCTTTGTTGTCCACTACCTAGAGTCACTGTGATTGATTTTACAGCAATAGCACTCTACAAAGTACTAGAGCAGAGTTGGGGAACTATGGGCCTTTTATGACTTGTGGACTTCTGCTCCCAGAATTCTTCCAGGCTGCCTCAGGAATTCTGGGAGTAGAAGTTCACAAGTCATAAAAGGATCATAGTACCCCAGGCCTGCACTAGAGGAATAGAGCTCTACCCAAGAACAGAAGGATCCATTAAAAAGTTATTGTGATTTATTGTCTGATTCAGATTAGAAAGCAATCCAAAGGTCACTGCACTGGCAGAGGAGGCATTCTGCAAATCCTGTCAGTCCAGGAATTTCAGCTGACAAAGTCCAGGAGAAGAGCCTTCTCCGTGGTGGCTCCTGTTCTTTGAAACATCTTACACCCTGAGTTGAGATTGGTTCCCTCCCTCCTGGGGGAGAGTTTCACACTGGAGGTGATTGACTAATTAAAATCTATTTCCACTCCCCTCCTCTCCCTCCTCCACATCTGGGTCACTCTTTCAACTTGTGTTAATGTTCCAAAGCAACTTATTCTTTGTTTATCCTTTCACTTCTCATCCAAAAAGTTTTTTCAGTTCTAACAGAACTGAGAAGCAGAAACTTCTTGGATGAGAAGTGAAACCTGTTCAAGGAAAAATGAAGGAAGTCCAGTTGCCTTTATAAAAAGCATCTTTGGTACAACCATGACCTGGGTGACTGAGAATAACAATAGACATCTTGTGTTAGTGATTTTATTTTGTCTGCTCTGTCATTTTATGTCCAATGATTTTATTTCTTTAATGTTTATTATGCTGTAAGGTACCCAAAGTTGTTTGAAACGAGATGGACAGCCAATAAATTTAATAAATTAAATAAACTGTAATGCTTACCTTTCCCTTAAATTGAGTTCCCAAGCATCTTCTTTCTGACCCAATGGGTCTGATGAGTATTAAGAACTTTTAAATAAAATTTATTTATTTATTTATTTATTAATAATATTTATATCCCGCCCTTCTCCCCAAGGGGACTCAGGGCGGCTTACAGG
>JANHFO010003412.1:58504-69042 GCA_032468095.1 Pareas carinatus
TCTACTTTGCCATATGTGATGTATGCTACAACGCACAGGATTTAAACAAGTTAACTGAAAACTAGAATAAGAAACATATCTTAGTATTTAATATAATACAGTAGGTAAGAACATGATCTGAGCACAGAAGAGTATCTTGCTTAGGTTAATGGACTTCTCTTTCAGTATGAATCAAAGATGGAAACTTCTAGATAAGGGGCAGTGAGTAGAAGAGGAAAATGCATTTCCAATGGTTAACACACTTTAATTTGCAATAGCAATAGCACTTAGTCTTATATACCACTTCACAGTGCTTTACAGCCCTCTCTAAGCAGTTTACAGAGTCAGCATACTGCCCTCAACAATCTGGGTCCTCATTTTACCGGCCTTAGAAAGATGGAAGGCTGAGTCAACCTTGAGTCTGTGAGAATCGAACTGCTGACAGTTGGCAGAATTAGCCTGCAATGCTGCATTCTATCCACTACGCCACCGCAGCTCTATATGAAATCTACACTGTTTCCCCAAAAGTAAGACATCCTGCGAAAATAAGACCTACTTACAGTTTTACCTGTCATTGAAATATAAGGCATCCCCCGAAAATAAGACCTCCCCAATAATAAAGCCTCAGACTTCCAGTTCTGAGCGGCCTTGGTGGAAAAATAAGACCTAGCACATCTTTGGGTGCAAAAATTAATATAAGACAGTGTCTTTTTTTAGGGAAACACAGTATATATATAAATGCAAAATACCACTCACAGATTCATCACCAGATCTCCCAAACTATTAAAGATGCAAACCTGAAATTTGGTAGATCTATTCATCTTGGCATCTAAGCGCTCACTAAGAAAAGATTTTTTTAAATATTAATTTTTATGTGAGTTATTTCAATTTTTTAATTCCAGAGGTTGTAATTGAACAAAATATGGTTTGTTTCCTTTCTCCTGATTGGAGAACTTTTGCAGCCTCTCCTGATTGGTTTTGAATTTTTCATTGAACAGTATTAATGGAGGGGTTAGGAGCAGCAGGGCAGGAGACTGCAAAAAACTGCTTCTCCATGCCGAAAAACTGGTTGGAAGCCGCGGTTGGACCAGTACTATGACAGCAATGTAGGTGAGTGCAAAAAACAGGGAGGGCAGGGCCAGACAAGGCCTCAAAACAGCTGAGATGCCTACTGAGCCCTCTTTGCTCCTTTTTTACTATTTGAATAAAGATTCTGAAAGGACTTACAGTGTCCGGCTTTCCTTCCCCCCCCCCAAAAGAAACCTATCACTCTCCTTCTCTGCAAAAAACACTAGGCATGGGGGCAGGGAAGGCCTACTGAGCCCTCTTTGTTCTTTTTTTTACTGTTTGAATCAAGATTCTGAAAAGGGGTGGGGGCAGGGGAGGCCAAACAAGGCCTGCAAAGTGCTTTCGGAGGCCTGTCCTTTCCAAGGACTCTCCTCCTCCATGGAGCATGTGCGACTAATTATACCAAACCTGTAGCAGAGCACGAGCACCAATAGCTAGTAAAGGATAGATGCGAAAATATTTATGTAGTGTTAAGAACCATCACCACCCTGAAAAATAGTTACAAAATATTTAGCTTCAGATAGAAACTTGGCAAAATTTGGACCTTCACACAACTATGACTTGTATTAATTGGGATTTTCCTAATATATCATCAAGACAAATACATATAACTGAATACTTGACAGTTTGGACTAATTGAGATAGTTATGATTTATGTGCAAGGGATTTCCCTTCTACATTTAACAGATCAATGCCTGGAAAAATCTAGGTTGCAATTTCCTGTAACATCAGTCTGAATTGTAGGTATGTTAAAATTATCTATATGATTAGATTTCGGTCACATCAGCCCAAGTTGTGCAATAAAACAGACTACAGCAGCAATTCTATAAGTATAGGATTATGTATAAAATTACCTAACCGGTATGTAGATAACTTTGGCAAACTTTACAAAGTTAAGTCCTTTTTAAAATTGGATTTCCTGAAATCAGGCTGTATTGATAATGCTACAAATAGCAGCATGAGGATCAAAATTTAAAATAAGTTCCTTTATCTTGATTTCTTTCAAAAGTAGGCCTTGAGAGAAAGTGAATCTAAAACAGAAATTTCTGGGTGCAATTGAGGCAGTGATTGGAAATCAGGTACTAGTTAATTGCCTACTATTCGGGCAATCTCCAAAATAAATATGGTGACTGAACAAATTCACTGGCAAAACGGCATGTGCTTCACAATGGTTGATGTTACTTTACAAGTGAGGTGAGAACATTGTACTATATTGTATCCCACTGAGTCTGCCTCAAATGATTGGGTCTTTGTGCAGGGTAATGTAATACAACATGAAGGCATCTCATGACAAGTTGTATCAAACTGGATGCCATGAGGCAGAAGCAACAAAGAGTAGCAGCTTCATCTTGCATGTATCAAGTCAGACTTTCATTGAAGTCCAAAATTAGGATAGTGACATAGACCAATGAGAAAATGCAATAATTTACAAGGAAAATGATGACTTTTTGAAGAAATATTTTTACTTCGTCCCTACACTGCTTTTGATCTATATAATCAACTAATGAGATTTCCACCTCTCCAGGCAATGAGATAAGTTACTGTCTGTGAAGATTTGTGGCAGATACTCTCAGCCACTATTAAGAAGTATTTTTACAGCACAGCGCATTTAAACAAATATTAAATTCATACAATTGTTAATCAGTGTGCCATCTGGAAACATTTGAAAGTTTAGACTCTTAATTGCTTGAATCTCATAAATGTTCAAAACTGTGGTATACTACAGGCTATAATGCACTTAGGATTTTTTAAAACTGTATAAATACATGTAATTAAATGGGGGACCTGAACACCTTTTAGCAGCTGTGCAGACTGCAAGCATCACTCCCTGATTCATCTTTAGGTGCTTGGCACCAGGGTCAGCGACATGTCACTACGTTTGAATCTTGCCCTTTGACAAAGCATCCATATTCTTTTTCCAAAGTCTTTTCATGTGACTGACAGTTAAATCCATTTCTTCCCCAGGCCACTGTTTAAATTCCTTTTGTACTTGTAGAAGCAAGTTTGCTGGCTCAAGAATTTTTTCTTAAGTTTGCTTTTAAGTCTTGTCAACGGGAAAATGAGGACAAGGCAGTCAAATTTATCCTTCAAACATGCATGTTGGTATCTAATGGGGCTGTTTTTATTTACTTGTCAAATCAAAGAGCAATCTCGTTTGTAGATTTTTAAAGAAGGGTCATGTGCCTTGTCACTTCAGAGGGACTGAAAGTAGAAACAATTAAGCTGGATAGACCAATGTGTCCCAAAATACTGGTGATAAAAAATACACCATTAAGGAATTCTCAATAGATTTTTTTTCTGCTCTAATATATATTGTAATTGGTTACTACTGGTCCTTTGTTTTCCAATATTCTGAAAGCAGAAGGGAAAGTTTTCTTTTAATAAAATGGTCTGTCTACCTCCTATAGTATCTACTTAGCCCATTCAGTCTGGCAGGGTTAGCATGATACAGCTTCCTTTGATTAAATAAGTGTTTCTCAACCTCAACAGCTTTAAGATGCCTTTATTTCAATACCCAGAATTCCCCAGCCAGCTGTGCTTAAAGCTGCTGAGGTTTAGAATAATGTTATCTATTGGGACTACAGGAGCATGCCTTCTCTGCAGCTGTGTCGGACCCCTGGAATGAGGTTCCCTTGAGATCCAGTGTTTTAAAGGGCCTTGAAGATTCCGACTCTTCTTCCGGGCCTTTAGCAAGGATGAGATAAGCCCTTTTGAATTCCTTTTTGCAATCCAATCCTGTTTTGGTCATCTTTATTTGTCCGTATTCTTTATTTATTTATTTATTATTCAGATTGTATCCTTTTTTGAGGTTTTTAACTCTGCTCAGTTATTGAAAGTTGGGTCGCATGCAAATTTAATAATAAAATAAATAAATTAACAAGTTTTCCAAGACAAATGCTATTAAACAACACAAGAGTGTATGTTAGACAAAAATGAGAGTTTCCTTCATTTTCCATCTTTCTTCAAAATATGCCAACATGAGCATGCTTTTCTATTTGAAAGAAAATGAAGCTCACAGACTCCAGAAGAGGTACAACAGGCAATTTTCCCTGGAGGCAACTTCATGTTATTGAATCTCCACATCAGGAGAAATGAATGACTCGCTCACAACTGACCTCAGTCCCTGGCATCCTTGGACAATAGCTAGGTTTGCGCTCTGGTGGGGAATGGAAGATGATTGAGGAATTTACACTAAAAAGAACTAAAGCAAAAACCACAAACAGGCAAAAATATGTGGATATTTTATTTCTCTTTTAAAGTTTTAGAACAAAGCAGTGATTTAAAATAATGACAAAGAGTGGAATGAGGCATTTATTATTACGTGGGATTTTGTGGATCACAGTCAATTTCATCAGATGCATGGAATGTAGATCTAGTTCTCCTGACTGGGGCTCCTTCTCTGTCCCAGCACCTGCCCTCTGGCCCACCCCCTGGATTTCTTTGGCTCCCACCCTGACCTTCTTCTAAAGAGCACTTAAAATCTGACTTTTTCCCTAGGCCTTGGGCTAGAGTGGCCACAGGTCCCTTGTGCATTATATACATGGTTCTTTAAGAGTTGGGAAGCGGGAGACTGAGCACCTGTTCTTTTGTCTGTATTTGTTAATTGTTTGAACCTTGTTTGCCATTCGGAATTGTGATGGGGTCATATAAGTGGCCTTATATATTAACTAAGTACATGAATAAGTAAATCTGCATGCATTTGATGTGAACTCCATGATAATAAATAAAGCTTACTGTACATACATTATAAATGCTTTCATCCTTGCTACCATGTTTATTATTAAACACAAAGGGTCTTCTTTGCAGCATTTGGACCTGTCAATCTCTTTCGGCCCAATCTACCCCCCAGTTGTTGCTGTGGCAAGGGGAAATGGGGTAGCATTACATACCCTTCCTTGAGCTCTTTCGTGATTGAATAGTGGAATATAAATCTAATGAAATGATTTCTACAAGGCTATCCTTCTGAAAATGTATGTTTCACTTTGTAAAAAGTATTGGTTCATAGAAACTTTGAAATCATTTACATAAAATAAACATGATTGATAATAAACATTAACATTAAACATTATTTTAATCAAAGCAGCATTTTTATTTATTTTGCACAAAGTCAAATATTGTGGCTATATGGTAAGATATGGAAGTCTGCTAAGAAATCTTGCCATTCTTACCCACATATACTTGTTTTATTTTGCTTTTTTTCTAGGACAAGGAGCTCTTATTTCCTCTTCAGGAAATAAAAGGTTCAGCACTCCAATTGGCAATGGAAGCTCAATGAAACTGAACAGTATCTGAGTGATTGTATACAAAGTTAATAAAAGAAAGAGAACTCAGCAGCCAAAAGAAATGAAGGGATTCTGCACTGAAAAATAGAAACTTTGAAGATCTCTGCAAAGGTAAGACTTTGTTCATTCTTTTGTTATTCCTTTATTAGTGTGCATTGCAAAGGATTCTTTCAAATCAACTTCTTGATTCTTCTGATGAGATCCAAATCTACATGGTTAGATTTTCTTTAAAAAAAAAAAACTAGGATGCAAGCTGAAGGCAGTATGTTATGGATAAAGATGAAACACGATCAGAAGAAATCCAGATACTTTCATTTACAAAATGCCATGACTATTACAACACAAAAGAATTCTAAGTAGCCCTGCAAGATACAGCTATATTTAACTAGCGCTATTGTTCTGATTCATGGCAATAGAATTTAGCTTCCCTCCTGTCCACACAACAGCTGCACTATCTAAATGTGTCACATAGGCAATAAAGGCTATGTTATGAAAATTGGTATGGTATGGTGTATTTCTGCATAAGCTCAATTGGAGGTCACCAGTCCTTTTCATGGTTTTTCTGTACAAACCGAAAACATGATCTAAGCTTCCTGGTCATCTTAACTGAAGTCTATGTGATCTGCGAGTTCCATTCAGATGAGGAGGTGAAATAGGGGGGAAAGGTGAACTATTTCACTCAAATACATTTGCTAATTTAGATTTAGTGTAGCATCTAAGATATCTTAGAAAGAAACAAGGACAGGTCTTGAGAATTTTGTATGGGCTGAGTTTGATCCTGATGACATGGACAGGTTGTTAGGGCGGCTGAATGACACCCAGCTATACATCTCCACCCCAGGCCACCACAACGATGCCGTGGACGGATGTCCCAGTGTCTTGAAGCCGTGTGGGTCTGGATGGGGAGGAACAGGCTCAGGCTCAACCCTTCCAAGACCAAGTAGCTGTGGATGCCGGCGTCTCGATATAGCTAGTTATCACCAACACTGACTATCGGGGCGATACACTGGCCTCTGCGGAAAGGGCCCACAACTTGGGTGTCCTCCTGGACGCACGACTGTCTTTAGAAGACCATATGACGGCCGTGGCCAGGGGGGCTTTTCATCAAGTTCGCTTGATTCTCCAGTTGCGGCCCTTTCTTGATCGGGACTCCCTATGCACGGTCACTCATGCCCTGGTCACTTCTCGCCTCGATTATTGCAATGCACTCTACATTGGGCTCCCCTTGAACCGTGCTCGAGGGCTGCAGATGGTCCAGAATGCAGCCGCACGGGGGATTATGGGGGCCAGAGGCCGTGCCCATGTGACCCCCCTCCTGCGCGAGCTGCACTGACTGCCTGTGGCCTTCCAGGTGCGCTTCAAGGTACTGGTGATGACCTTCAAAGCGCTCCATGGCATGGGACCAGGGTATCTTCCGAAACGCCTACTACCAGCTAATATCTCCCACAGGCCAGTATGCTTTTATTTTTGGCTGTACAGCGCCCTTGGTCCTTCGGGAGAAGGGCGTTATTATAAAAGTTTGAAAAACAAACAAACAAACAAACAAATAAATAAATAAATAAGGAGTGGGGAGCAGCAAGACTGGCAATTTGTCTTTTTCAGTCATTGTGGCTGATCATCCGTCACTGTTTTTATATTGTTATCTCTTTTATTATATATTGTTTATTGTATGAATATTAATACTTCTTGGATAGTTTAAGTGCTCACCTTTAGTTCTGAATAAAGCACTCATTGCATAATTAATTTTATAGAATACCACAACATATATTCAGATGGGGATGGCTTTGTAAATGGAGGGGGAAAGTGTAATCCATGATATTGCAAAATATTTTTATTTTATTTCATTTAATTTTGCTAATTATTGCTAACTATTACAGTTGATTTCTGCAATTCATTTGGCAATATTTCAAGCTGTATATTTAATTGAACATTGTGCACTATTATGTAAGAGATTCTTGAAGAGGATAGATCTGCAATCTATTGCTTTATGTCACATTGCTTAATTCTATACTCATCCTAAAATAACATCCTTTCAAATGATGCTATTAAAATATGTTTGACAAAGTCAATATTTTTTTATGATAATAAGATTCAAAGGTTTTTGATATATCTTACCATCGTGTGTTTCTCTAGTCTTGAAGCCCCTGCTATCTTTTAGTTCTTAGATTCATCAGAAGTTACCTTAAAAAGAAAATATTTTAAACATTTAAAATTTTTAAACTTTTAAAATTTAATCTTAATCTTCCCTTTATTAAACACTGCACATCAGAAAGTATGCCTTTCTCTTCTAGAGCCACATTTTTCTTCTACTGAATAAATGTTGATATCGGTTATTGGCAGCATGATTTAAATATTGAGTTTGTGTGAGGTATATGCTTCCTTTCATAACTATATCTTAGCTAATATAAAGCCACCAAAATAATATAATGTTAGTAAAAGAGAATACAATGTTTGTTAGAATACAGAGGTCTAAAACTTCTGAGATGAGATAATTATTAAGGGAGTAAACAAACAGATAAGTTTTATGTTGAGAAAAGTCCAGTTGCCAGAATTCTTTTAGCCCCATCCCTTTTTTTCCTTAATCAAGGGAATTTGATATTTAAACTTGGAATAGGAACTACTTTTAATTTCAAGCACAGGCCAAGTGTATGACATTATTTTGGCAACTTTTTGTTCCGTCTACACAAGAGGTAATTCTGCTTTGACTTCTTAGACATAGACTTTGGCAATCAGCTCTCGTGGATCATTGTTGAACTGCTTTATTCTGGTGCAAAATCAGGAGGTCAGTGCCAGACAATACACAGATAAATCACTTGGCTCAGGCAATCAGTCAGATGATACCATAGCTCGTAGAGAGAGACAACAACCATCTGAAGTTAGCTGCTGCTACACACCCTGCTGTTCCAGTTCCTCCAGAAATGCTGCTCTGCTTTGCAGACTTCAGAGCAGAGATTGATGTAATGGTTCCAGATTGATGACTATTGATGAGTATTTAGAACACTATATTAGAGATAACATTTTAGAAACTTCTTTGATGTCATTGAAGAAACTTACTGTTTTCCAGAAAGATGTTTACAAAGGAAATGAGGAAGAATTATCTGTAATGAATGCAAGGAATACAGTTATTGGAAATTGGAAAACAGTTGCTCGAGTTTTTATAGTCCCATCATTTTTTCAGTATATCTTGTTCCAGACATTGTAAAAAATTGTACTTGAAAAAGTAACAAGAAGCACAACTTCTAGGTCAGTGATGGTGAACCTTTTAGAGACTGAGTGCCCAAATTGCAACCCAAAAGCCACTTATTTATCGCAAAGTGCCAGCACAGCAACATGCTCCCCCCTCTGGCCATCGGTGACCCCCCTGTGCCCCCTGCCCTGCCCACGGCCTACACGAGCTCACTGCAGGCCTTCTGATGACCTACCTCAGCTTCTGTGGCCCACTGTGAGCTATGCTCCCCTCCAACCTAGTTCCTCTCACCGCCACAGACTCCACGCCACATTTGAACCTCCCGCCTTATCCCAAACAGGGATGGAGAAAGTGTTCCCATTGTGCAGAAGGGTGGGTAATGTTAGAAATGTCCTCAGAAGCACATGGAGAAATGGAGGGGAGTTCCGTGTCCCTTTGGCTTTCTAGTAAAGAAATCTGGGCTGGGGCGATGGCCCACGTGTCCACCGAGAGGGTTCTGAGTGCAACCTCTGGCACACGTGCCAAAGGTTTGCCAACACTGTTCTAGGTGTTTTCATGACAGTGGGAGATAGGGAACATTTAATAGAAGAAGTAATAGAAAATAATTAAAAGTAAAATAAAAGTAAGACAAAGTGTGTTTGTGTGGATATATGTGGCTAAGGCAATAGACTAGAAATTGGTAGACCATGAGTTCAAAGCCACCTGAGTGATATTAGGTCAGGCACTCTTTCTCTTTCCTAGTAGGCAGGCAATGGGAAAGTACTTTGGAAATCTTATCAAAAAGACCTGCAAGGACTAGTTCAAGCAGTTTCCATGAGTTAGAAAAAAAGGACACAATATAAGAAAATGTTAAAGGTAGAAAGAAATTGAACTAGAAGATCTCCAAGGTCCTCTCCAAATCTCTTATTCTGTTAAATTTATAGAACTGTACGGAACTATACAGAACCGTAGAGAAGTACAACATAAGACATAAGTAGTATAAAAAGACTATATGGAGTCATATGGACATGTGCAGTCTCTAATAAATAAATACTGTACCTCATAACTTTATTTTGCTTTATAATTTAGAATCCCTGATTGAATGCACAATATAGGCCTGATAATCAATCAGTGATCAATGTAGATCTTTCAATATAGACATAATATAATCTCTGTATTTTGCCTCATTCTATAGGACAGCTGTTGCATTTTGTACCACTTGCATCTTCTGAATACTTTTCAAGTGTAGTCCCAGCAGAATGTATTTTATTAGCCAAGGCAGGATGAAACAAAACATCCTTTGCTTATGAACAGTTGAGTTTACTGAGTTTTGGACTAACTTTTCCCTTGAGTCACATTCCATTCATTGAAGAGTTTTCTGAGTTAAAAAATCTTTCTCTAAATATTGAAAGGATTGCTATAAGAAAGAATGAAGAAGAAATTATCCTTCCTGAATAATGTGGATTACACTGCAATAATTCCTGCAATATTTTAAGATTATACATAAGTGTGCTTTTATGGTAATAGATTTATTTGTTTGTTTGTTTGTTTTTAAATTTATATACCGCCCTACTCCCGAAGGACTCAGGGCTGTGAACAGCCTAAAAACACATAAATACAACAAATACACTTTAAAACCAATTAAAATAATTAAACCATGGCTGAGAAGTTAAAATCCAATTTAGAATAGCTAAAACCCAATTAAAACAATTTTAAATAGCCCGCCCCGAGGAGACATGTGGGAAATCAAGACAGCCTGGCCTGGATAAAAAGATGAATCTTGAGAGCACGCTGAAAGATCCGAGATGGTACGTATCTCCAGGGGGAGTTCGTTCCACAAGGTCGGTGCTCCCACAGAGAAAACTCTAACCCGACATTGTCTGGCTGACGGCACCCTGATGAGGCCCTGTCTGTGGGAGCAGACTGGTCGGTGGGGAGATATTGGTTGGTAACAGGCGTTCCTGCAGATATCTAGGTCCGAGGCCATGGAGCGCTTTGAAGATGGTAACCAACACCTTGAAACGCACCCGGAAGACCACAGG
>JANHFO010003412.1:74246-85796 GCA_032468095.1 Pareas carinatus
GGAAGGAAGGAAGGAAGGAAGGAAGGAAGGAAGGAAGGAAGGAAGGAAGGAAGGAAGGAAGGAAGGAAGGAAAGGTGTGGCCAGCCTGGGATGTGGCTGCTTGGGCAGGTAAACCCATGGTAGAGTGGAGAGCAGGTTACAGCACTAGTTAAATATTTTGGACTAAGTAGACAATCAAGGAGAAGAAAAAACAAAAAACAACATGGAGGTGGTGGGTAATTAAAGCAAACTGCTTACGTTTCTCCAAAGGTGAGTCAAGGGAAAATTCCTGTCAGGTAAACTGACAAGCTGGAATGAGTTGGCTTGATGGTGCATCAGCCCAGTAAAGGTTTGACAGTAGCGGCACAAGCTTTCTGAAGTGAAGTATTATGAAAAGGTAAATTATGTTTTGTATTCATGACTGAAAGCATTTTATTTTAAAGCCGGTTCTGTCAAGGTGGAGATGCTAAGCTTTATGTACCAGTGCCTCCAGCCTTGCAGTGTGAGTGAGGCAACATGACAGCTTGTAATAAGTAATTTTATACAGTTGCATTTATCACTCAAGTGGGCTTGGCAATATTAAACACAGACCTTAAAATGCTGCAGAAGAGAAGGACAGGAGCTGGAGGCCATACAGTATATGTATGCATCTGAGTGTATGCATAGAGTGTGCATACGCACCTACTATATGTGGGTGTCTGTGTGTTGAACTTTTCTTTCTCTGGTCCATTCAAGCTTGTTTTTGTTAATGTAGCACTTTTTAAGATATGCACCGAAATGACTCCAAATTGTTAATACTTCACTAAAAGGTTAGGAATGGAGTGACCCCATTTTGCCCAAAGGATGTTGTTTTAGGCTTTAATGAATTAGACATTGCTACTATTTCCTAGAAAAAATCAATTGCCTCAATTAACAAATTTACTCCATTCAGAGAGCCAAAGGCCCAGAGCTTTGCATGTGTAGATCTCAGTGATTTTAAATCCTCTTGCTAATTTTTTCATTAGTATTTTAGGGTTGGGGAAGATACAAGGTAGGCATTTTCCTGGAAGGAAATTTATTGGGAAGAATGGCTTTATAGGCTATGTAGTATGAATTGCTGGTATAGGCTTAGTCATGTATGATCACTTGAACGTGCCAGTCTTCATGTGATAATCAGGCATAAGGAACCACTTAATTTGGGGATTTGATGCTCCTGAGTCTACAGTATACTAACTTTCCACATGTATAGGATATATTAATCTTTCACCAGCCATCCACATTCCACTTGGTTTTCAGGGGAATTCTAGGAGACAACAGAAGAGATGGCTAGACCATCTTTGGATGCTAGAGCAACTTTGGAGGAAAACAAAGAGCAAATCCAAGAAGGCATGAATAAGAGTCTTTATTAGAGATTGCAATGTGGAGATAAAAAGAGCCAAAGTGTTTTTGCTACTTTTATTATTCCCATGGATTATTCCCAGTATAAAATGACTCTGCAAGGACACTGTGAGGATTTCTCATTTCATCCATTGGATAAATTGCTTGGATCCACTAAGAGTTGGACTTTAGCTATGCAGGTTCTATGAGACTGACTAAAGCACTGTCTTTTTCCCCCCTGAATAAAACTTTTATTTATTTATAAAATTAAAAAAAGTAAGCATTTCAGCAGACATCAGTCTAGTGAGTATACAATTAGTCATATTAATATTCCCTCCATGGTAAGAGTAAAGACAATCACATCATCTAATTTAAATTCCAACAATCAAAATTCTGAATGTACATCTTATTCATCAGTTAAATTTTCAAATTTTTCTACTTTCCCCTTATTTATATAAAACATGCGAAAAGATAGGTCACATAATAACAATCACAGTTTTTAAGTTAAATTTCCATATCAAAAATTTAAGTATACATGCTAATCATCTTTTAAATTTCCACATTCTTCTTCCTGCATCACATACCATTTTTACCATCAATTTAAGTTTAATAATCACGTTCATTTAAATTTAATTACAACAGTTCTTTCTTTTTTCATATTTCATTTATTTATTTTTCTAATTTCATTATTTATAACAGTTCCACAATAAAAACATTTAATGTTACATTCCAATCAAATATTAACTTATATTTCTGTATCATTTCTTGCTTTTATAATATTACCTTTAAATTCTAAAAATTTCCCCTTCAAATTCATACATTATTCATAACATTTGTGCCACTCAGGAAAGAGAAAAGGCAAAACCCTTAGTCACAATATACTATACTATTATTAATACTCAAGTTTATTTTTAATAACATTTCATTGTAATAAATTGCAGTTTTACATATTGTTTATACTTTTTATAGCAGCAATTCTAATTTCTTCTGTCTATTTTTCATACCTCCACATAGTATCCATTTTGCCTATAATCATATTTCACTTAGTGTCTTTTATTTAATGTCTTCTATCCAGTGTCTTTTTGGGTAAAATTCTGTCCATTATATGCTTTAACTTGTGCCTTCTTTTTTATTCCTCTATCTTTGGCTCTCCTCCGCTTTACTTCCAGGAAGCCTTGTTGCTATTGTTTAAAGTCATTCCCTCATAAGAGATAATTATTGTTCAGATCTTTAATTTTTGAGTCCTGTTTTTGGAGAGATTTTCCTTGGGTTTTTCCCTTCTTCTTTAAGGTCTTTAAGGTCTTTTTAAATGTTTTTTTCACTTTGTTATTTCTCTGTTCACTCAGATTTTGCTGTTCATTCATTTTGTCTATCACATCTTGCATTTGTTTATGTCTTTTCAAAGGTTACATTGCTACTCTCAATCTGTTCATCAATAGCTTCATTAATAGATTGTTTCAGCTTTTTCGTTAACTCTTTCACTGATTGTTGCATTATTAGCATAATATCTTACATAAATTCTGTTTCTTTTTGTATCATTTCAGCTTTCCCCATTTTAGATATAAATAGGTATATTCTCCACTCTGCCCACTAGATGTCTCTTTAATTTTAAAACCAGTCATTCGCTCTTAAATTCCTTAAATTTCTTTTTAAATTATTACTGCACATATTTAAATATAATAAAAATATTGTCCAATTTTAAAAGTCTTTCCAATCTCTAGCCTTATATTGTTTCAATCCTTTAAATGTAGTTTTTTATAATACAGATAAGAATTTCCCTTCCATTTTAATCCACCATTTTTTTTTCCTTTTGAGAAAAAGAACTCTCTTATTTCTTCTTAAAATCAGGGTACACTGATCTCCTTTATGGAGTTTTGTAGTTTGCTCACCCAAACTGATGTATGTTGATGTTGCTTTTCTGCGGTTTACTTTTTAAACCTGTGCATCTCTCTTCTTCACAGTTCGTCTGTGGCTGAATGCTGCCCAGGCAGCCATTTCAGCAGATCTTCAAGGGGGTTTCTCTGCACTCCAAGATTGGCCGCCACCTCATCTTGGGTTCCTGGGTGTCCCCCTTCTTTTGTCACCTATCCTGGGTGACTTTAGGACCTGAAACAGTCCTGAACTACCAAATGTAGATCAGTTCAGTCCAGAGCATTCCCGATCTGCCGCTCATGGCACCACACCATGCATTGGAAGTCACTAAAGCACTGTCTGCTGTAAAGAGTTTGATCTGGGAAGAGTTTAGTCCTGTTGGTCCTGACAAATTAGGTAGGATTCACAAAACTCTGGGTGTACTTATTTGCATTTTAAATCCATGAATCTCCTCGAAAGGGGATGGCATATGATTGGGCCCAAGAAGTGATGAATTCATCCTTGAGAGAGCGGGTGGTCCCATTTCCATTTAAATAAACAGTGGTCTAGAGGTCTGTAGAACCATGAATGGTGAGAATCCTGATCTTCATAGGTTCAAGTGGCTGTAGATCTGGGGACATCTGCACCTAGAGATTTCGTTGCCATAGAAACTACATGGCTTTCCAATGTCACTTTTAAATAGAGCATCCCCTCCTATGAACAAATTACCTCACCCCAGTTTTGACAGTTGTCTTTATTGGTTTTCATTGAGTATCAGTTGATTCATCTTCACTGGAACCCTTGCTGACTCCATAATAAGAGAATTAGAGAGATTACAAAAACGTGTAGCCAACGTACAATAAAGAGTTGGATAAAATACTTATATTTGTTAAAAATGAATGATAACAATATGGAATACAAATTTGGCTAACTCCTAATGCTTCTGGCTGTATAAGGAACTTAAAGTAAATCTCTTTAGAAATAACAATCTTAATCAGTGTCAATAGCACTTAAACACCAAGGAGTCTTAGAAAGATGATCAGTGACATTGTTGCTATTGTAAAATTAAGTTTGCATTATCTCATATTTTGCCATCTGAGGACTAAAGGCGAGTGCCTAAATGACATGGTGACATCACCAGATGGGCAAGAATGCTAGAATAGGGCATAGTGGTTTACGTTCTTTCCATTACCAAGAAAAAACAGAAACCAGAGTTCTAGATTAAATGACAATGAATAAATATAAAGAACAGATATACAACAGTTTATCTTCCCAGAACAAAAATGTAATGAAGGCTTTAAACTCCTTAAATGAAAAAGTAGACTGAAGAATTCAGCCTTGTCCACTTTAATAAAGTTATTATATTACTTGGTTCTTCAGTTCTCAGAAGGAGAGAAAAGTACAATTTCTGAAGGGAAAAAGTTGCCAACATTTGCTATACAGGCTCGTTACATTGTGAATTCATGGGGACTCACATCTGAAAAAATGCTTATAGTATTATGTTAATCTATCAAGTACTGTTTGTATTAGGAATAATACTTGATTCAAGAAATAAATGAAACTAACAACTTTGTTATTCTATTATTAATATTTTAATATTATTACAGGTTCTTTTTTAAGCTGTGCCCTATTTATTTATTTACTTATTTGTTTGTTTATTTGTTTATTATTTAGACTTTTATACCGCTTAATAGTGTTTTACAGTACTCTCTAAGCAGTTTACACAGTCAGCATATTGCCCCCAACAATCTGGGTCTTCATTTTACCGACCTTGGAAGGATGGAAGGCTGAGTGAACCTTGAGCCAGTGAGAATCGAACTGCTGAACGTTTGATGGCTAATGGCAGATGGCAGTCAGCAGAAATAACCTGCAGTGCTGCTTTTAACCACGGCACTATCCTGGCTCTTAGATTGCCCTATACTTAAGAGAAAGAGAAAAGTAGTGGACTCTGGACAGGTGGTTTTTTTTATATCTCCCTATAAGGGTTGAGAAATGTTTTATTTTTAAAAAAACAAATATGTAAAAGCTTATGTATACATTGTGAGTGCTTCCTATATTCTATATTACTGCTATCTCTATACTATCTCTATGATAATTACTTTTGCAATTACTCTTCAGTTACTATTACTAATCACAATGTTTATACCATATTCTATACTTTTAATATTGAATAAATTATACACTACTATTCTTACCTATTACTCTGTTACCTATTAATCTATTATCAATATACTAGACTCTATGCTATTACTATTACAGAATAATTATTAGCATCATTTTTTCTTAAGCTTTTTGTCTTAAGTCCCCTCTCTCTGCAATTCCTTTCTTTTTCTGTTACTGGCAAGCATGTCTTGCACCTTTTTTGGTGTTGTGCTTTGCCTTGCTGGACTAGTATAGTTAATTTCCTCTCTTTTGGACCATCCACTCCTTCTGAAGGAAAAGGTCTTCTTTTGTTTGGCTACTGTACCCTGTTAATGACTACAGAACTCAAAACACATGTCTCCCCCATTCTCCTCCCATCTCCTCCTAAACCTGTGTCAAGGTTGCTGCTTTATTGGCAACTCGGTCATGCTGATGCTGGGAAGAAGGTTCAATAGAAAGCAGCACAGATCCCTTCAATGTCGCTAAGCAACCTGCTCTTCCACAAACCCTGTTCTCCTGTGAAATAATGCCTCTTTTAAAACTCTTGCATTGCTTTTTTTTAATTAAGCAAATCTTCCTGGTTAATTGAGGGACAATATTCTGATCCATTAGTATTATTTTTAGTAATTAATTTAAAAGTAGCATCATCACTTGTTCTAACCTAACTTTCCCCATTTGAACAGTTTTCTCTTCGCTCTCTGCCTTCCACTGATTTCTTGAATATTATGTTAAAAATGAACTTTAATACCAAAGACAGCAAACTGCTGTAATCTCTTCAAAACAGATGCCTACTTTTTAAATTGGTAGATGGAGTTTAATGTCTTGTACCCACTTAACTCTCGTGAGCAGAAAGCTCAATGTATGTGTTCATGGTATTGATTCACAATGGCATCCCCTCGAGATATTTTTATCATCAACCACCGGTTCCTGTCCTTGAATCTCTCTGCTTATTCTTAACACCCTTAAATGGTAAAAAAAGAGAACCTGCAGAGTAAACAGTAGAAAGGGATTACTCAACAAAAGTCAAAATGGTCCTTTAATGGTTATTTATTAGTTTATTTAAAAGAAGGGGGTGGATAAGAAGATACATAGTTTTCAAGTTCTCCTGAATTTGGACGGATAGCCTTTGTATTGGGCATCCAATGCTGCAATTATGGCTCAGGCTGGAGACTCTTCCTGCCTGAAAGAGAGTTCTTTCCAAATATAACTTATTGTATCCTATCGAGATGGGCCGTTTCACTTCAATGACACTTCCACGTAATGGCATACTTTGTTTTTCTTATCATGTTACCCTAGGACAGAAAAAGTGGGCAGGGGAAATTTTTAATAGAAAATTGGGATTTTTTATGGAAAGTTGAAAAAGTAAACGTTACAATGAAAAGACAGGGAAACTAAGAAATTGAATGATGATGGTACGTTGTGTAAACATTCAAATTCTCTCAAACCTCATGTTATTGTCATGAGTCCTTTCTCATGCCATACCCAGCCCAACCAGCTCTTGTTCCATTGACTCACATATGGTTCTCTTCTCCAGCTGTTCTCCAGCATATTGTCCATTGAGGAATTCTGGGATTATAATTCAGAATATTGGAGAGGAATAGTTTGATGGCTCCTGTTTTAATTGCAGCACTTACAGATTGTTTTCTTTTTTATATATCCTGTTCCTCTTTCAAAGCTGACAGTCTATCACATCCTCTTTTTCTACCTGAGAATGGGATAGGCCTTCTGGAAGATATCTTCCTCATGCTATGCCTTTTGACACTTGCTACAAAAATGAAAGTCCGACTTTTCTTGTTCCTTCTTTGGGTTGTTTCAACTGATGCTGACTCAAAATAACACCCCCTTTCAATACTGACAAATCATTACTGTACAGTGTAATTAAAAAGCACAGTCATTGATCAGCTTTGAGCTGAAGCTGAGACGAGAGAGAAAGAAGGGGGTGGAGACATAGAATAGCTGGCAAAACTTCTCATTGACTGTGTCTGAAATGGAAGATGTTCTCCCTGCAGGCATGGAGCTCGGCCCATTGTACATTTCCATTAGAGATACACACTGACTCAGAGCATGCCATTGATGTTGGCCTATTTATGAACGGCTGTTGAAAGAGGTTTCAGAGTTAATTGAAAAAAACTGTTTCTGAAGTAAAGTAACTTCAAACAACATGACTCTGAAATGTGTTTTGATGGACTGAAAATCTGTGAATTTCTCACATTGCACACACAAAATGAAGCTGAAGACACACACACGTGCACACCCATGTGAAATGAAAGCTGCCTTGATGTCAGGTGAGATTTTTTTTTTCATTTTCCTTTGCTGAATAAGTTATTACCCAGGCAGATATGTTAACAGTCTGAAAATCCAGACTGAAAAGATTCCCAGCCACAAAGACTTGCTCTCGTGGTTTTATCATTTGCTCTTTGCATAGGAAGTCCTTTCAAAATTTAAAATCAGCAGCACATCTTTATTACCAGGTTACATATTCAGGGGGATATTTCAGGTTCCAGTGAAATAAATCTTAATAGCAATAGCACTCTATAGTTCTTTGCAACACTCTCTGGACAGGTTACAATTGTCAGCATATTTATCCCAACAATCTGGCTCCTCATTTTATTGACTCTGGAAGGATGGAAGGCTGACACAACATCCAGCCTATCAGGATCAAACTGCAGGCAATAGGTAGATTTAGCCTGCAATACTACATTCTAACCACTGCATCATCATGGCTCTTAAAAATAAGTAAATCTTAATACTGAATGTGTGTGCTTGCATGCCTTCAAGAGAATTAATTCATTTTCAGAAGATCTGTTTCCTGTTTTCACTAACCATATCATTATGGAGATAGTACAGTCATCCTAATACTCCTTGATATCTCAGCAGTTTTTGATAGCATTAACCACAATATTATTCTGGACTGCCTGCAGGGATTAGTGATGGGAGGCACTGTGCTTCAGTTGATCACATCCTTTCCCAGTGGTCAGTTCCAGTCAATACTGACAGTGGGAAAGATATGATGTCTACGCCTCTCGTGTGTGAGACGCCTCAGGGCTCAATGTTTTTCCCTCTCCTGTTTAACATCTACATGAAACCACTACATGAAGTCATCTCCCATCCTGGGATTCATTATAATCAATGTCAGGATAGTCATCTTTTTTTCTCAACTCCGAGCCACCTAGGTAACGCTGTCAATGTATTGACTCAGGGTCTGGAGGCTGTTCAGGTCTGAATGGGGCAGAATAGACTTTGGTTCAATCCTAATAAGATTGAGTATCTGTGGTTGTTTGTTTCCCTCCTCAGGATTGGAGATGTTACCATCATTGGTCTTGAATGGACTGCATTTTTCCATTCAAGACTGGTGCACAATTTGGAAGTCTTTCTGGACTGCTAGTGCTTGTAGCTAAGAGGGACTTTGCACAAGTTCATGTGATGTTTCTAGTTTGTCCCCTTTCCTCAATCAGGAGACCCTTCAGCCTGTTACTCATGCCCTGGCCACTTAACAGTTGGATTAATGAAATGCAATCTATATGGGACTGCCCTTGAAGATAACACAGCTGGTTCAAAATGCAATGGTCCAAGCAATAATGGGCACCTTTGGGTGTGCCCTTGTATCATCACTGCTACACAACCTGCAGAGTTAGTTTCTGTGTGCAATTCAAACTATTGACTATTACCTATGAAGCCCTACACGGCATTGGGCTTGGATATCCGAATGACTGCTTTTCTTCAACAATTTTTGCTAGTCCAGCAGTGGATGTACTCCCGGTCCTGTCTATTAACCATTGCTGTTTTGTGGGGCCTAGAAAGCATGCTTTCTCTGAAACAACATCCTCCCAGAGACAAGAACAGTACCCTTTCTCTCCTAGAGTTTCAGAAAGCTCTTAAAACCTGACTTTGGTCCCAATTGTCGTATTGTGATATTTTTGATCTCTGATTTGTGTTGTTTTTAAGTTTGTTTAGTTTGGGTAGTCTGTATGGTTTAAAATTTTATCTGTTTTATGATTATTATTTTTTGCTTTCTGTACACTGTCCAGACTGGATTTGAGTGACTTCTATTGAATTTGAATAAACCTCACTGCATAGCAGGTAGGATGGATATTTGCATACATGCATGGATTGAATTGGAATATTTCCAGTTAAATTCCTAAACTTTTACATGTTTGGGTTTGCTGCTGGGTTTAGGCGGAGAGAGTTGGTCTTCTTTAGTAATCTAGTAGACTAGCAGAATAAAGACCTACTCTGAAAATAAGACCTAGCATTATTTTTCAGGCTGCTCGTGAATATAAGCCTTACCCCCAAAATAAGCCCTAGTTAAGATTGTCAGCCAGACAGATACATTTACCAGAGGTACGTCCATTGCAACTGGAAACAAAGCAGCAAAAATAAGTCCTACCCCAAAAATAAGCCCTACTGCGTATTTTGGAGCAAAAATTAATATAAGACCCGGTCTTACTTTTGGGGAAACATGGTATTAAAGTAGGTGCCGCTTTTGCTACAGTCTGACATGAATCCGCAGATACACCCAAAGCAATGATCATTATGATAACAAAGACATTCCTCTGACTTCATAGAAACTCGTTTTGCACACCACTGCAGTTAACACAAGGGAAACTAAAATGAAATGTGGTAGAAAAACCTTGGGATTTTTAAATATCTGCATAAAGAAGAAAGCAAAATGAATTGTCCACTCTATTTCAAGGTCAGGTTTTGCTAAGAGACTGCTTTTTCATCCATTTAATAATAATTCATACCATTTAATGATATTTGGATAAAATCTTGTATATTTCTAAGCCTGAGGATCTTCAAATATATAAATTCTGGCTTTTTAAAAGTTATTACAATTTCCCCTTATAAAGCAGGGAAACACTTTGTGGTGTTTTTTTAAAGAAATACATATGCACACACAGTTGCACGTGGTTTAAAAACGGTAACATTTCTTTTTTCTGCATCCCAAACACAAGTAAGAACTAAAGCAGTAGATCTCCCAATTTCTGCCAGTTGGAGCATGAGGAGAAGAAGGCCTTGGGGCAGACTCAGCGAGCCCACTCATTAATCCTCTCTGGCAACCAGATTCTTCAGATGGAGAGCTCTAGCAGTAATTGTTTACATTTGTTATCCCATCTTTCTCCTGTCCTCTTTTTTCGTTTTCCAAAGTTGATTGGAAAATAACTTTTATTCCACTCAAACTTCTGGATTTATTTCATTTATCTCATGTGATTTTCTTAGTGTTTAGAAAAATGACATTGTGAGCCTTGAAATACTAGAATTTCAAATAAAAATGCTGAGGTGAGAAGGGATAAGGATCCACAGAGCAATTATCTTGCTGGCACAAAGTTCCACATTTGCACCTTATCTTCTCGACTAATTTCCACATCTTTTCCACTTAAGCATAGTAGGAAATGTTGCTGCCTCAGACTTTGAGAAACCATCACCTATCATCTAAGTAGACAAAATGACTGGTGAATAATTTGTCTGATTCAATATAAGGCAACTACTTGTGTCTGTATAGTGGGAGCTACTGACCTGCAGTCATTTTGCTAATGAATTATACCAGCCAAAGAGCATCTTTCACACTACAATAAATATTACTTACCTGTAGAGTCTAGATTTGGATGCTGCCATATTGTCTGACAGGTTAAAAATACAGAGACAGGAATAAAAAGGACTGAGTGAATTGTATTCTGTTATATCTTGTCATATATGACCCCTTAGAAGAAATTATCATTAGAGCAAACAAAGAAATATGTTTGGGGGAAAGAATCATCTGGGAAAGGTTTGTTAGATTTTCCCAAATTGCTGTTACAGACTTTTTTTAAGCAATATGGCAGAAATCAAATATAAACTGTAAGTTATATATGTCAAACACAAGACCCGTTGGCCACATCTGGCCCATGGCCTATGTCAATCTGACCTGTGGGGCTATCATGGAGACTGCAAGAAACTGGCCCTTGCCGCCTTGGTAGCCAGGGAGATCTGCAGCGACAGTGGGGAGGCGGCTGATAGGCCATGTGTGGGCTGGGGGGACTGATGGGAAGCCTGGTGAGGTTGTACCGGGACTGCTGAGACACCCAGGGAGGCTGCGTGGGGGCCACTGGGAGGCCAAGCAGGAGCTGCTGGGAGGCCATGTGTGGGCCGCGAAGGCCAATAGGAGTCCTGGGGAGGCTGCACAGGGGCCATGGTGACCATAGAAGGGTTGGAGGTATCAGCAACAGCCATGGGGGTCACCAG
>JANHFO010003414.1:7009-28232 GCA_032468095.1 Pareas carinatus
ATGCTGGCTGAGGAATTCTGGGAGTTGAAGTCCACAAGCCTTAAAGGGACCAAGGTTGGAGACCTCTGCTCTAAGCAATGCAAGCCAGAAATTTCATACATTAATTTGTGAAGTTGTGAACAAGTACAGCTAATCCTCCACTTACAGCAGTTCATTTACTGACCGTTCGGTGTTACAATGGCACAGCAAAAAAAGTGACAATATTTTCACCCTTCCAACTGTTGAGGCATCCTCATGGTCCTGTGATCCAAATTCAGATGAGTGGCAACCGACTCACATTCATGACAATCACAGTCTCTGGGGGTCACGGGATCTACCTTTTAAGACCTTCTGGCAAGCAAAGCCAATGGGGAAGCGAGATTCACTTAGCAACCCTGTTACCAATTTAACAACTGCGGCCAGCAAGGTCGCAAAATGGGGGCAAAACTCACTTAGCAAATGCCTCGATCGGCAACAGAAACTTTGGGCTCAATTGCGGTCGTAAGCCGAGGACTACCTGTTATGTGCAGTCCCAGCCCATCTTTGGCCAAGAGGGTCGCGGGTTCAGAAACACTGGCTGAGCTACCAGGCGCTGCCATCTGAAGCGCCAAAGATCGGGCAGACGAACGGGTGGGCAAACCGATGCCCTCCAAAGATTTCGGGGAAACAGCGGGAAGGGCTATAAATAGGGGCTGAAATCCGAAAGCGCCACCCGCCCTTGCAGGACTCGCTGGTCCTAATGGCAACTGCTGGCTTTCCAGGGAACCGACTTCAGGGGGCAGCTTCGAGCCAGTTACCTGCTAATAAAGGCAGGTCTTCCACACTCCTCCTGCCCTGGATCAGCCCCGCGGCGAGCAGCTGCCCCAGGAGCAACGCCAGGGACCGTCCCTTGAGCCGCAGAAAGAGCCGCCGGCCCCGGGAATCGCCGCGCTGAGACATTCTCCCCAGCGCGCCGCCTGCAACTGTTTGAACAAGGCTGTGCCTTCCAGGAGGAAGGCGCGGGAGTCGAGCTTCGATACGTGCTGCGAGGAAGCCCGGGCGGCCACGACAGGCAAGCAGGATCGGCTAGTTGAGGCTGGAGGAGGAGGAGGAGGAGGAGGAGAATCAGCACCTCCCCAGTTCCGCCCCGAGAGGTAGGATCGGGCGCCCGCTAGAGGCAGAAACTGGGATCGCCGTGCGCGTTGTAAGGCGGGAGTTCGTTCAGCGGCGGCGTCGCTTGGCAAGCTGAGCCAAGGTGGGCGTGCCCCACTTACGCTTCGGTTGTTGTCCAAGCCGCCGTCGTTGTCACGAATGCCGGCCTCCAGGGTGCGGGTGGATCACGTGCCAACTAACCCTCCTTGTTAGACTGCCGTTTCTCTCCCCGGCAAAATGCTTGCGTGTTGTTGTTTTTTTAAAGAAGACTTTTAATGTGAATTGGATTTTATTGGGAAGTTGCTGATCGAATTTTAATGGCTTTTATATAGTTTGGTTTCGTACTGTCCAGGATCCTAGGAGTCGGTATTAAAATGCTGTAAGTACATAAAAGAAATGGTGAGAAAGGTGCAAAAGGTCTCTTTTCTGTTAAGTTTCATTCATGCACCCACTGGTAGTTCTCTAGTACATGACGCAGCGTTGGAAAAGTGTGAAACGCAGGAAGGTGCTTTCCTGATCCATGGTTTTATCTAAAATTGAAATAAAGTTTTGTTTTTCTTCCGAGGACTGAAGCTTCCTTATGTGAAGATCCCTAGTGGTTTCCAATCTATACTCATACTGTCTATGAATAAAAATGCTAGTACGTAATAGGAAGTAGCAATTGAAACAGCAGAAATTTGTGTTAGACAATTAAAATGCCTCATCACCATCTGTCTATCTGTTCCTCTGCCCCATCAGCCCAGGCTAGGAGTGGTTTGTTTGGAATATGAATTAAATGCCTGCCACCATCTCACTCCCCTCAAAGCAGCTCATTTGAAATATGATCAAACCAGAAGAAACAAAAGTATTCTAAAGATGGAAAATAGATTCCTGACTTTACTACAACACTCATCTATTTCCTTAAATTCATTAAGCAGTCCTGGTCACAATACTCTGATATTACTAATAATAACCTGAACAATGGAAAGGTTGTTCAGTTCATTGAGAAGAGTAAAATTGGGTGGGATGCACAAGGGCAGTCCTTTATCAGTTTTTTTGCATCACTAGGGTTCATTGGAGAAAGCTGATGAAACGAGGACAAATTAATTCAACATATGATCCATAAGTTTGCGGAAGATCCCAAACAATTCGAGATTCCGTTTCATACATGGCTGGTTAACAGTGTTTCCTATTTTGCTCATAGATGTTCTAATTCTTTGATAGAAATGTGCGTTTAAAATTAACCTCTGATACCGCTGTCGTAGGTGAACCTGCTTACCAATCACTCAAGCTGCAGCCTTTTTAACTGGTGAGATTGAGAAGGCGGAGAAAGAGCAATTGTCATACTCTCTGTCCTTACAATCAGATGCTCAGAATTGTCTTCTTTTTCTCTCCTCTTACTTTTTCCTTGCACTGTCTATTCTCTATTTTCTTTCCCCTCCTGAGTTTAGATTAGATTAAAAATATTAATAAAGATGATTGAAACAAATGGTATGACTAAATATGATACCTAATGTTATCATGCCCCTATTCCCAGAAGTAAGTTTGTGTGTGCCTGGCTGGCTAAGTCCCATTTTTTCTGTTTTCTTGGGCAGGGCAGCAATTATGGTCAAATTGCTAGAAGCCTTTGACTCCTGGTCCAAATCCCCTGCTGCATCAACTGCTTTAACTCTGGGAAGACTGGATTCTCATCACTGGGTAGTTTGGAGGTTGCAAAACTCAGGCTTACTCCCATATTTGACCGTGGAACTCACTGAGTGTCTGAGACAGATTGTGAGTTCACATCCTGTAAAAGCCAAGGTGTGGCTTGCTTTGCTTTTGTGCCTTTAAGTCAGCCTTAACTCCACAGATAAGTTCACAATTTGACCATGTTTTCAGAAGTCTTTGCCCTTGCCTTTCCCCAAGTGGCTGACCAAGCTGGCTTCTATGCTTAAGGCAGGATTAAAACACACCATTTCCTGGTTTATTAGATAAACTATAATTGTTAGGTTTGCACATGAGGGGGAAAGCATAACACTGGGTTGTAAGCCACAGCATATACAAAGCCATAGGTTCGGTTTGTATTGTGCATTCATTCTGCCCTTATCATGCTTAGTGACCGTGAATTTTCATCTAACACACCGCAAGGCTGTTTGAATATGTATTGGCAGCACTTTACCTCCTCTGTGCATACGCACCAAGCTCAGCTTTTTAACTTTAGATTATAGGCTTACTGTGTCGTGCAGACCCTCCCTACATCTTTGCTCATTGAAAACTCGGTGATATATCAGATCTTGTGGTAAGGTATACTACCTGGTTTCTGATGACTAGGGTGGTGACCATTTCGGGTCTTCACAATATGATAAATCTGGAAAAACCACTTAAACAAATTCAGGAGGAAGAGATTTGTAAATGAACATTTGTTGTCATGGACTGGGTTCACACAACATACAGAACTCAGGTTTCTTTAACAAGAGTTTGTTTAATGAGCCACTGATCAGTTTCACGTAACATAGCTAGGTTGATACACTTGCTGAGTCAGAAATCATTATGGCTTAACTTGATGCTTTAAGCTTTCCATTATCTCTCCCTTCACCCTGAAGTAGATTTACTAATGTTGACTGTTCTTATTTGTGAAAAAGGCTTCTTTTCTATCCTGAAATTCTCCCATACACCTGATTTTTAAAGCCTAAGGTAAAATGTTTCATATTATGTGAGTCAGGCAATAATTTATTCCCCAAACGTTCAGGTTGTTTTTCTTTCTTCTGACACTCGCAAAGTTGGTTGGTGAAATTGTTTCTTTGCCTCTCTGTCTGTAATGCTTTTAGCTAATGTTCTCTTCTCTCTCTTGCTCTCAAAACAGACCTGCAAAACAGCCGATAATGTTACTGTCTTTCGAATATGCACATTCTCGGGAATTAGCTCCTACATGAGAATGGATGGCATGCAGACATGGACTCAAGTGCAGAAGGTTCTAGAAGACTTGGACTGTGCTTATACATGTAGTCCTCGACTTACAACAATTCATTTAGTGACTGTCCAAAATTACAATGGCACATTGCAAGTGACTCCATTGCAGCATTCCCATGGTCACATGATCAAAGGTTAGATGCTTGACAGATGATTCACATTTATGATGGTTGCAGTGTTCCCAGATCATGTGATCACATTTTGTGACCTTCTGACAAGCAAAGTCAATGGGGAAGCCAGATTCACTTAACATCTGTGTTGCTAACTTAGCAACTGCAGTGATTCACTTAACAAATGTGGTAAGAAAAGTAATAAAATGGGGCAAAATTCACTTAACAACTGTCTCACTTAGCAACATAAATTTGGGCTCAATTGTGGTCATAAGTCAAGGATCTCCTGCATTTCAAATATTTTTTGTCCTACCATTCAGCTGACAAAGTTCCCCAAGGAACTTGGAGGGTGAGTGAGGTCAGCTTTCTGGTGTTCCTTCCGTCTCTATTGTCATCAAATATTCCATCTGAAAACAAGATGGAGCAAAAGAGGCAGGAAGCAAGGATGGGACAATCTAAGCCAGTGATGGTGAACCCTTTTGAGACCGAGTGCCCAAACTGTAACCCAAAGCCACATACACACACACACACACACACACACCCTGTGATGCCCTCATCCCCCTGGTGATGCTCCCCGTGCCAACCCTGCCTCCCCCAGCGACATAATTACACATTTTAGTGTGATATTTGTTCCTGCTTTTGAGAGAGAAAAAGAGCGAAAGAATGAGAGAGAGAGAGACACATACACACAGAGAGAGAAAGAGAAAGGAAGAGAATGAAACAAAGAGGGAAAGAGAGAGACAGACACAGAGAGAGAATGAAAGAGAGTGAGACTGAGAGAGAGAGAGAGAGAATAAAAGAAAGAGAGACAGAAAGAGGCAGACACACACAGACAAAAAGAGCGACAGAGAGACTGAGACAGTGGGGCGAGCCAGTCAGCCAGGCAGGGCTGAGAATGGGAACTGCTCACCAGCCTTCGGCTTTTCCTGGTGGCAGGATGCTCCTCCGGTGCCTGGGTGGCTTCTCTGGGGGCGAGGGAGTGCTCTCTGGCCACCCAGCCAGCTTCTCCAGATAAAAAACAAAATCTTCAGCAGCAAGCCTGTGGAGAAGCCACCCCAGCCTCCGGAGAAGCAGAATATGAAACTACATAGCATTTCTTATAAAAGCCATCTAGAATATGGGTGTCCAGTCTTTTGGCTTATTTGCCTGGGCTGCCTTGAGCGAAGACAAATTGTCTTGGGCCGCATATAAAATATATAAAATAGTTAATGTTTATAAATCGCATGATAATGTTAAAAGTTTACAAACTTGTGGGGCTGTATTATTAGCTGTCCAGGGCCACAAGTTGGACACACCTGGTCTAGAATGAACATTCATGCAGGCAACATCCCAAAAGAACCTATCTCTGTTTTTCTGTGTTCCTTTCATGTCTATTGTCTTTTTCATCTTTTTTATGGCAAAAATTCTGTTTCGCATTTTACACATATGTAAAATATCATTGGTATGACATTCCTCTTTAATAAGCATATTTCTCTCCATTAATCCATTAAATGAATAAAATAGAATAGAATAGAATAGAATAGAATAGAATTCTTTATTGGCCAAATGTGATTGGACTCACAAAAGGAATTTGTCTCCAGTGCAAATGCTCTCAATGTACACACAAGCTACAAGTAACATACCATAATCACAATCATAGAATATATCCATTATGTCATAAAATACATTCATTACATCATGGCTTTTTTGTGATAGGCATAGAACAATCATAGAATTCTAGATAAGCAATCTACAAGTCATACTGGGATACTAAATAAAATGACTACTATAGATTGTAGGATAACAAGTTAATCTTCATACAAGTAAGAGAATAGGTAATTAGGTAAGGTTAGGTTAGAATTTCTCATCATAAGCCACATAATCATAAAATACATTCAACATGTCATCGTGTCATAAACACACTCATCATGTCATAAAAATACATTCATCATGTCCTAAGTTACATTTTTGTGATAGGCATTGAGCAGTTATAGAATTTTATCTAGGCAATCTCCAAGTCATACTAGGGTACTAAATAAACAACTACTGTAAATTGTAGAATACAAAATCATTAAAGAAGCATTGTTTCTATCTTCTCTGTGGCTACTGTGCACTATTTCTTACTTGCTGCTTTCCTCTCCTCCCTTTTAATTATCTTCAGTTGGAAGGTCATTCAAGGGGTAGACAAACCAGGCTAGACAAACTCAAAGTCAGATCCACCCTGTTATGCTTCCTTATTCCATTATTAGGTATTTCCCCAACTGTCTGCTGACCTTTTGAAAGAAGATGTTGAAGTAAAGCCAGAGAAGCAAGCTAATCACCATGCCAATACTGTTTGCAACGTTCACAAATCAGGGTGGTGTCCTTCTGCAATGTCTTGGAACAGTTTTGACAGAGGCAGAATAGGATTTTCCAATGGAGACTGTGGTTTTTATGCCAACATGATTTTGTCTAACTGTGTGAATTGGATGGCACTTTAGCTTAAAAGAGGAGAAAAACCCCAGGAATGCAAAAACCCAGAACCATGCTTTGGATAAATGCAATTAAACACAAGACCCTTAGAAGGACACTCATCTTAGCAATGCAGAATTAATTCACTCTATCAACCAAGTCTTGATAAAGCTCCTCTAAAATGGAGAAGTTGAATATTAAACATTACATGTTTGAAAGTTTATAAGGCAAAGAGTTTCAGCAAATTGACCCAAGTAGATGAACCAGTGTGTCATAAACTATGTGCATATATATTATAGATATAATCTTACCAAGTTGTGGAGTTTTATACGGTTGGAGTGATTTCACAATTGATGATGAGAAATTGTGGATCTATGAATGAGTTAGCTGAAGGGTATCTGTACAGGGAGAGTCACATGAAATGGTGATAAATATGTGGAACCAACCTGTATTCCTCTCTTTGGCGGCAATGTGGGAGCCTCAAAATCATTCCTTATCATGACCAGCTGAGGGTGATCAAGAGCTTTTTGCTAAATATGCAATTATAAAGTGACAAATACATGATTCCTCTCAGTTTTTATATTCAGAGTTGATATAAATTGTATTTTTTTAAAAACACACACACACATTCAAATGAGTAAACAGTTGAACAGATTTAGATTTCATACTGCCACACAAAAAAATTATTATTTTAGGAGACGTTGAAAATTGACTTTACGGGCAGTGAAAACGGCTGTCTGACGAAGCCAGTTCAAGTTCTCAGAAAAGACAAAAGATTTAATGGTTTTTTTTAATTTTTAGATTGTGCAGTTATTCATTTTTGACTCTTTCATTTCTCATGCACTATGGATCAATTCTACTGGCTGGATTTCAGAGTGCCAGTCTCCTTGAAGCTTTAGGAGGCTGGATCCTTATAGCTGACACTGCATGGTTGAAACGTCAGCTTGGGATCTATCTTCCTCCTTCCATCTTGTAGTTCTATCAATGCCCAGAAGCTGCCCTATTTTATCAAGCCTCTAGTTCAGTGGTTCCCAAAGTGGGTGGTTCTGCCCCCTGAGGGGTGGTGGGATGGCTTAGGGGGGTGCTAGGAAGACAGAGAGGCATCCAAAACTCAGACTACACATCCGGAGTGCCCAGTGCTTGGCCCATCCTGCAGGGGCGTCCAGAGCTCAGCCCTGAGTTACGGCCGGCTGGCGAGCGAGTGATGAGGGGGAAATGGAGTGCGAGAATGGTATGTTTTTATTTGTGTGTGCGTGTCTGTGTGTCTCTCATTCTGTGTATACATGTGTGTGGGCACTGAGGATGAGTTTGTAGCACCAAGGGGGCGGTGGACTGAAAACGTTTGGGAACCACTGCTCTAGTTACAGCCAAACAGCTGTTTGCAGATGCCCCATTACAGACACCAGGTAAGTCTGTGTTGTTGTGAATGTGCAGTTGGTGGGTACAGTAATCCACAATATGTGTGGGAGAGTGGGTAAGTGGGGTGTTTTGAGGGGAAGGGAGCCTTGCTTAGCTCTCTGCCAAGATTCTCATATTCTGACAATGCCAATAGGAGAAGCACTTAAGCCACTTCCATTAGCCAAAAAAATTGACTCTATCCGGGAAGCAATGCCAGCTGCCAAAACAGCTTTTAAAAGGAAATGAGAGGCATTCACAGATGAAAGGGTCTCGATGGCTGTTAATCTTAAGGGTGATATATTGCCTCCAGTTTCTCAGGCAGGGTGTCTCTAGATTCCAAATGCTCGAGAGTATGGGCTGGCAGATACTTTTGACTGATGCAGTTTCCCTCCTGCATTTCTGATGAAAAATGGCACCACAGTAGCGCCCAGTAATCAAATAGGATTCTGATTAAAGCACGACTGTACAATCCTGGCTTGCTTCACCAGCCTCGGCTTGGCCAGTCTGAGGCCCAGCTCGTTTATACATCCCCATGAAATACATTGGTGTTTGCAGTGATCGCTCACCAAGAATTGGACATGTTTGAACATATCTGCTCCCCCCCCTCCTTTCTTCCCTGTGAATTCACCTATTTAAACCAAGGACTGATGCTAGAAATTCTCCTCCTGGTCCTCTATCATGAAAAAATTCAGCAAGAAGTCAGGAATTTTCCACTTAAGATCAGGAATGCGGAGAGGTGTCTGTGTAGGGAAGATGGCAGTTGCAAATACATAATTGAAGTCCTGCCTTTTTTTGTGTGTGGGCTGTTAGCAGGGCATTATATATCTTTTAATAAATTGTTTTTATTATTTTCAAACAAATAGGTACAAAACAAGACAAACACATACAAGTAAAACATCAAGGTAGGTAGGTTATTTATATCACCAATACTCAATGTAAGGATGACAACTCACTGTAAGAACACACTCCAGAAATGGTCTGAGATAGGCAAAACATTTTACATCTCCTAGAAAGAATAGATTCCGACCTCCTCAAAAAGAACATATTCCAAAAGTGAGAGGGTAATTCCCTTCCGAATTCTCTAGTTATCTTCATACCCTATCCCCCTTCCCTTCCATCTTCTTAACCTTTCTCTTTTCTTTCTCGACTTTCCACCTTCCTTCTTTCACTTTCTCTTTCTTTCTACCACACTTCTCTTCTGACCTCCTCCAAACTCTCACTCCTTCTTCCCTCTCTTTCTATTTCCTATCTCATTCCTGCCTTCTAAATTCCACCCATCCTTTATCTTCACTCCTCTTCTCTCTTCTTTCTTCCTTCTTCCCCCTCTTCCCCTACTTCCTGGTTCTTTTCTTCTCCCTCTTCCTCTCTATCCCTAATTACATCCAGTCTGGAATGTAGACTGGAAGTCCTGCCTTTTCTTGTGAGTATTGCATCTCAGGATCAACTTTATTTCCAAGAATGCTTAATTTTTCAGTCATGTAGCTCAGCTGCTTTTCCAGGACAAATATCATTTCTGTGTTTAATAGGTTTTATAACTTTTTAAATAATTTATGAAGGAGTTGGATGTCAAGAGGGCATACAGCATCATCACGCTGCAAGGTCCTCCCCTTTGATGAGCTATCATGATGTCACATACATGTAGATCTTGTGTCTTGACAATGCCTTGCTTTCAGTATTTCAATGATGTCACTTGGTAAAAACATTTTTAATTCTTTATTCCTGCAATGATCACTGTAGCCTGCAATTTTTCTTTGTATTACAAGGTAGAGTAACCAGAAAAAAAAGTCATTGAAAGGGGAGTTCAGGCTGGTTACAATATTTCTGCTCTATACCGCTTTGCCTCTGTTAAATCTGTCTTGATAATTTGGCATCTAGGACTAAAGGGAGCTTTGAAACCGGCTGGTCTATAAAAAATAGTTCTGTCATTTGATTCCTGGGTAAATGTTTCCACTTGGACACACATCAGGTATTTCTTCTAATCAACTCACACACTAATTAATCATATTTAAAAAATACCAAACCCGCATTATACAAATAAGTTCCTTCTAAATGGAAGCCACGAATTTGACACTAACATATTTGCAATTACAAGGATGTTTTCTGGAGATTAATGCTTTCCACGATGAATGCCAAGGTACATCCATGAGCCTCAACTGGAAGGGTTTGAGAAGAACTGAACTGGACTGTCCCAAGACTGCCTTCTCTGTCCTTCCCATTCCCCCTTCGATCCTTACACAATATCCAATGTATTGTTGGCAAGTTTTGGACATCTGCAGCTGTTCTTTTTCTCCAGGCTGGCAGTTGGGTTGTTTGTCTCTGATGCCTAAATCAATGCTCAAGTCAAAGGAAGTCACTTGACTTTCCGAGAAATGTTGCAATTCAGGTACTTTGTCTTTAATTTCCCGAAAAAGAAAAAATTAATGGACAGCTGCAGAAGATCTATTTTTAGCCTGGCCCACAGAATGGAAATGAAATAGTACCCACATGCTCTTAATCAAGCATGTTTGTTTTGAACTTTCTTTTGTTTTAATTATTTTCTCTAAAAAGCAACTCTCTCTCAACAATCTTTTAATTTGGAATTTTCTCATTTTAACAACGTATTTCTCAAAATGTAAGTCTCCCTCTGTGTGTATGTTTATTTAATCATTCATATTGATAGAAAAGGATACAAATATATTTATGTTGTGAATACACTGTTGAACATGTACAGAAACATATGGAGATGCATATTTTTATAATGTTTTACAAATGAAGATGTTTGTTTCTTGCCCAGATTACTAGGAATTATTTTACGAATAAGATGATGCAGAGCTTATTGTATTTTCAATGGGAAAATCAGCATCACTGCTTATTATTTTAATGCTTGTATGTATAAATGTTACTTTGCTTAACACTGATGGACAATAGACTCTTCTTTACTGATAGGAGTTCTTACACTAAATCTTTCTTGGACTTGTCTAACTTCCCATTCGGATTACTGCAATACTTTCTACATGGGGCTGCCCTTGAGGACCTGGAAGCTGCATTTATTGCCAGTGCGTTTCCGTGTGCAGTTCAAGGTGTTGGTTGTCACCTTTAAAGCCGTTCATGGCTTTAAAGAGATTGTCTTCTGCTTTTACACTTTTACCCATTCAATCCAGTCTGCCAGTAGACGTGTCTTCTCTGCTATAGCCCCTCCCTTCTGGACCATTTTCCTTCCAGAGATTAGGGTGACCCTCAACCCTGCTGGCCTTTCAGACATGGCTATGTGGTTAGGTCTGGGATGTTCTTAGTTATGTTGATTTCAATGGATTATAATAGCTTTTGGTTGGTATTTGTGCTGAGTGCCTTGAGCAACATAATCAGAGGTTTTGTGAAAGCCTGGCCCTAAGACGTTTTTAATACTGAATGCAACTCATGTTTAAGGAGCTGCTACAGTCAATGAGAATTGCATGGAAATGGAGCTTGATGCACAAAATACTTGTGCTTTTCAAACTTGCCAACTTTAAACTATGTGGACTTCAGCTCCCAGAACTCCTCAGCCAGCCTTCTTCCATTCTGGAAGTGCAAAGAGATAGGAGCAGGCAATCAGGGCAGTCCTTGGCCTAGCCTGTTCTCATCCCAGGCTCCTTCAGATATGTGACCATTGCTGCGATCCCATTGAGCTGAAGGCCATACATTTAGAGGATGGCCAGGATGAGAATGACTGCATCAGAACACTTTAAAGAAAAATTAACAAGTGCTAAGCATTCCTAAGCCATGAACCTATTGGATATTAACTTCCTTGCAGTGCCATTTCTTCATTGGAGGTATAACGCATTAAGCTATATGTTATCCGAAAAAGGCTAAATTACCCGTGATGTCTCCAGGAAGATCTAGGAAAGCTTTGCACCTGAAATCCTGGAAGCCCATGGTGTGACTCACAGCTTTTTGTGTACCTAAGGTGAAGTAGGGCAGGGCAAGCTGAGACAAAAAACAAACTCTGAATTACCATTGCTGATGCTGAACTCAACAGTTTTACAGGGCCAGATGGAAACTTGTTCCTCACTGGTACATCTTGTGCCAACCAAGCCAGGAGATGCAACACCAGCCTTTGTACATTATAGTGTGGGGGTTGAAACAGTCCCCACGTCCAGAGCTATAACCATGTATTGTTGTCTTGCAAGAGGCTACCAGGGCCACTTATTCCAAATTTTGGGGGCTCAGGAGGACTTTCACTGCCATTTGACAATCTGGAGGCAGTTCTGCTGCTGCAACAGAGGTCAGGCTTCACATATCATTTTAATAATACACAAGTGAGCACTTCCCTCAATGGAAACTTTTCTATCATCTTGGCCTCCCAAAGTATTTGACAGACTATCACGGACATTGTGTGAAAATGCCTGGGGCAACTCCAAATCTATCAGAAACAATTCCTAAGGAACTGATTTATCACATTTCTAAACTGATATTTGTATATTTCATAGATTCACGTATGCTTTCAATATGAGAGGAAGAGGTCCTAAGGCCAGGGGTTTTTTTTAATGGAATTTGGGCATTATAGATTCCTCTGTTCATGCTGAAATGCAGAGTGATCCTGAAAAGACAGCGCTAAAATATGTTTAAAATATTTTTAACTGAGTCTCCTATAGCTGGTTTTAAAGATCAATTGATCAATCATTTCAAAGAGTAAGTTGTGCAGTGTTATGACAGGAGGGAGTTAAATGCATAACATGAAAGCAAAAGTCATTGGAGAAGGTATTAATTCTTGAAAAAAATCCAAGACAATTAAAAAAGAGAGGCCAATTTTGTTATCAGCAATAATAGAAGCATGGGTAACAGTTCATTGCAAGAACACAAAGAAGTCAAAGAGAGAGAAAATTAAATTTATTATGTCCCAAAGAATGAGAGAGAAAAAATAACTGACAACAACAAGGTCAGCAAGTCACATTGTCCAGAATTGAAACAAGAATTTCTATTACTAAATAAGGCGATCGTTAAGTGAATCACACCCCATTTTACATCCTTTTTTTGCCAGAGTTGTTAAGAGAATCACTGCAGTTTTTAAATGAATCACACACTTGTTAAATTTTCTTTGCTTGTTGGAAGCAAGTTGGGAAGGTTGCAAATGATGATTACATGACCCCAGGACATTACAGCTATTGTAAATAGGTGTGGTTGCTTCACACCCAAGTTTTGATTATGTGACCATTGGGGATGTTTGATGGTCCTACATGTAAGCATTGGCCGTAACTTCACCATGCCACAGCACTTTTTTCAGTGCTGTTGTAACTTTGAATGGCTGCTAAACAAATGGTTGTAAGTTGAGGACTATCTGTTTCCTTAACTTTGAGTTTAGTTGTCTTCTGAAAGAGCGCTAGACTCAGATTCTGCTAGTTCTGGTTGTTTCTGAGTATGGTGTTTAGCGCTGAATCCAATGTAGTCCAACTAACAGCTGATGAGGTTTCTCAGTGCAGTAGAAGAGGCTTATTTCCATTTCATCTTGTCTGTTGTTTCTCCTATATCTATCTATGGCTATTCAAACTATTCTTAAACATTGAACCTGTGTTTAAAACTAGCTTGAATATCCCCAGACAGGTGCAGATTGCTGTGTGGGTGGCATGGTGAAGCAGAGAAGGCATAGGTACATTTTCACAGAAACAAGCTAGACCATGTCTACTGCACAGCACACATTATGCTAGGAGAAAATATAAAACGCTACTTTACAACGGGAACAGCTCAAGGTGGCTTCTTACCTGAGAGGTGAGAAAGGCAGAATTTTTGAGCAGATGACATAAAAGGAATGGTTACAGAGGGCATAATCTTAATACTTGGGAATCCATTTGCATAAAATATCCTGCATATCTGGGTCTCATCATATTGCAAGGAATAAATCATCTGGCTTGTTGTAGCTTACTCTTTTTTTTTTTAACTCAGCCGAAGTGAAAACAACTTAAAATAGCAATTCATTTCAGATTTACTCTGAGTCTCTCAGAATTTTCTAACTGGCTGAACTGGAGCAGTGGGGGTGTGACAAGTTCTAAAAAGTGAATACAGGAGGAACTTCAGGAACAGGATAGTGAATTTCTGTGTGTGTTTGTGGAGGGGGTGAGCGTAGGCGTAGGAGGATGTAATGGCTGGCTTGGGTTCAGGTGTCAAGATACAAGGTGAGGCCAAAGCGTCCACCAAGGAAAAACAGACCACCCACATGGACCTGAGAGCTGATTCAAAGGAAAATATCAGCTTTGCTACAGTTTCCAACAAACTGAAGAGAATAAGAAAGTAAATCAACTTCACTTCTACAACAACACAAGATTGTGTAATCAGGCAAGTCCAGCTATGTCCCCAATGAGATTTTTTTTAAAAAGCAATGGAATAAATCTGCCTACTAATGGGATCCATGTCATTTGTTAGCTTTGTTTTTCTCAATCTCTACCTGCCTTTTGATTGCTATTTCACGTTTATACTTGTATTTGCATAAAGGTTCATGTACTTGCCATTGTCATGTCTGCAGAATCAATTAATAATTTAGGGATTTGGAAGCGCAGACGTAGAAATTCAGTTTCTATTTAAAAGTAGAGAAGATCACTCTTTTTTCAAAATACCTGTAATTTTTTAGATGATTTTGTTCTAAAGCATTCAGGCAACTTAACAATTAAACTCTGCGTGATCAAAGGAGGTTGTCAAGTTTTCCAAAACGAAAGGGAGCTTTCTTTATTATTTTGTGCTCTTAAAAGTTCCAATAATGATTTTCTATTATTTTAAAATAATAGTTTATAATTATCACCAGGGTTGTCGGTTCATCAAGATACATTTTGGTGGAGAAGACCCAAGGGAGCCATGGTAACGAAGTCATAAACAATAGAAACGATGACAAAAATTATGAAAAGCAATAGATAATTTTGGTAGGCAGCAAATTTGTCTAATTTTATTCCCAAGTATTACAAAAATTACTCTAGAAGACATTTTGCCTTCCAATTTCACTTGCAACTTTGTTTCTAACAATTTGCTTTTACCTGAACTATATAGGATAATGTTTAACATTTTATTATAGATTTGACTTAGTCAAAGTAGAATTGGCCTAAATAGTTTCAAGACCATCTTGTCTGGTCTCAAACAGCAAAAGAGAATCAGACAATGGTTAGTACTTAAATTGAAAGACTGTCAGAAAATATCTGGACTATATGCAAGACCAAGAAGCCAGAAAAATATACTGGAAGAACATAATGGCAGACCATGTTCATATCTGAGAAGCAAACTTCATAGCCAGGTTCTCTGACACCACGTAGCTCAAAGGAGATTTTGCTTTTTAGATAGAATAACTTTAGATGAACCAATAGTCAGACTTAATGATACAACAGAACACATCCATGAATATACACACATTCAAAATGGTCCTATTGGGGCTTAACCCAAAGGTGCTTTTCCAAAAATGAAAGGCAAATGGATTTTCTTGTTTTTTTTTCTTTGAAAACGTTTTGCTTCTCATCCAAGAAGTTGCTTCTTCCTTTGGGACAACCATGACCTGAAAATCTCTATAGACATTATGGTTCAACACACAATTTGTCTGAAAAAAGTCTTATATAATTAAACACATAAAGAAGAATATTTAATTAATATTGCATCATTAATTAATATTACATATTGTAATTAATAAGAATAGAAGGACTAATTCTCTTGAAAAAAACAGATAAACTGTGTCTTATAATTTATACCTCCAAGCTCAATTTGTAACATAGCCTTAAGATAATGTTCAGATTGAGAACAGACCATCTTGGAGAAGGTCTGTGTGGGCTGCTAAGACTTTAGCCAGATTTTTTATATGTAAAATTTGTTATTGTATGTAATAAAAACAGTAAATTTTTCAACAAAGTTGACTGAATAAGTATATAAATTGCTACTCTTATAATACTTCGGTATACAATCATATCTTTTTCTAATACATTTCAATTCCTATTACATTCTTTTTTCAAGCCATTTATAAAATAAGTCCCATATGTGGAAACAAGCTAATTCTTATTTTTCTTTCATTCTCAAAGTCAGTCTATCCATTTCTGCACACTCTAATATTTCCGTTAGTACTTCTTCCAATGGCATTTCTTCACTTTTCCAATTGTGTGCATATACAATTCTTGCCGCTGTCAGTATATGTACCATTAAATATACATATTGTTTATTGTTTTTCTGGAACTATACCAAGCAAAAAAAAATCAGGTTTGTATTCTATCTTTATTACTAATATTTCTCTCAACCAAATATAAATTCTATTCCAATATTTCTCACCCTGTTTACATGTCTACCACATGATAATACATGCCTGTTTTACATTTATATTTCCAATCAATATCTGATACCTCTTTAAACATTTTTGCTATTCTTACAGGTATCGTGTGCCATCTATAAAACATTTTATATAAGTTTTCCTTATATGCTTGCCTGGCATTGATTTAGTTGCATTATAGTTTACATCCCAATAAATTTTGCCATCTATAGCATATCCCAAAAAAATTACCCACATTATCATTGTTTCTTTCACTTGTTCATCTTCTATTTTTAGATTCAACAAAAAATTATACGTTTTTGAATCTATTTTTCATCAGAAGTCAGTAACAACTTGTCAAAATATGTCAAATCTTTATAAAATGCATTTACTTTACCATCTTTTTCATATCTTGTTTTCATTTGCAAATATGTCCACCATGTAAGTTTCATACCCTGATTTTCCATTTCCTGTCTAGATTTCATATTACCTTCAGAGCTTAGACTGATTTGATGACTCATTAATCACAATCAAGCCATGATATGATAAACATGTATTAAATTAGCCACTATCACTTAACACCAAATGTAAGCCCCCTTTCTGTCAAACTTTTCAATGGATTCTGGTGATCTCTTTTGTTTTACTTACAACTTTTTTCCTCTGAGTTTAATTTGTTCTAGTACTCTATTTTCAGCTATGTTAGCCACTTTTTGGTGACATTTTGGGTTAGAAAGGCAGATTATATATTTTAATGACATATGACAGTGATGGCACACAGGGCCCTCTCTGCTGACACGCGAGCCAAGTTGCCCCAGCATCGCCCTAGAGCTGGCCATGCTCAGAAAGGAGTAGCGGCACCAGGCAATGACATCACGGGGCCATGTGCATGCTCAGAAAGACAGTAGAGGCATCAGGTGATAACATCACAAGCCATTACTCATTAATCGTGACTTGTCCGGGCACTTAGACTCTAAAAGGTTAGGCATCACTGACATATGAGGTGTGTGTTGGAATACCCTAACACAGTATGAAATGAAAAAGTAAAGCAAGTTGATTTCTTGTATTTAATTGGCTAGGATAGCACAAAGCATTAACCTAACTATAGGTAGTCCTTGACCTACGACCACAACGGAGTCCAAAATTTCTATTGTTAACTCATTTGTTGTGAGTTTTGTCCTATTTTACGAACTTTCTTGCCACAGTTGTTAATTGAATCACTACAGCTAAATTCGTAACATGGTTGTTAAGTGAATTTGGTTTCCCCATTGACTTTGTCAGAAAGTTGCAAAAGGTGATACATGTCCCAGGACACTGCAACTGTCATAAATATGAGTCAGCTGCTAAGCATCTGAATTTTTATCATGGAGATGCTGCAACGTAAGTATGAGAAAGGGGTCATAAGTCACTTTTTTCAGTGTCATTGTAACTTCAAACGTCACTAAATGAACTATTGTAAGTTGAGGGCTACCTGCATCATTGATCGATCTATGGCTTACTTTCTCCTAGAAAATGGTCCCCATGAGATTAGTTGATGGTTCAGGGTATCATATAAGTCCCTAAACTGGAATAATTCCATAAATCAGGTTTCTTAACTATGCTTAAGTATGTTGTTCTGGCAGAGCTACTGTAGAAACATAATTTTTGCTCGTTGTATGCACAAGTATGTACGGAAATATTTTATCTTGCTTGAAGCATGGTTCTCCTCTACTTTCTATAAATCAACAAACTGACAAATCCACAAAAAGAAGTCTAAGGATGTGGTGACACATCTCACTCTAACAAGCATAGGCAGTGGGAAGAATAAGCCGTTCCATTATCAGTATGCAAAAATATTTTGTATTTCTAGCTTCACGTTAGGAACTCTGTGTGGGATCCAGTTTTGACCTGGTACAAAAATAAGAAGATGAGTGACTGAATTTGAAAATAGATGCTTATTAAAATGGAAATTTGCTTTAGGGAAGCTATTGAGAAAGAAGATATCATATCTTTTATGTATAGTGCATTAAACTGTTAAGTATCTCAAGAATCTGCATTTAAAGATCTTGAAAGAAGTAATTGCTCATTATATCTGACTGATAAATGATTTCATTTTTATGAAATTTTTAAAGCAGCAATCAAAGGAAAGGAAGTGAGAGATGTAGAATGAAAAATACCAGATATGACAACAAACAAGGAAAAAAGTTTGGTAGTAAACCAAACTCTGTTGTTGATTAACAAACTAATTATTTCAATTTATTCTGAAAATGAATATGGAATACACCAGTCGAGACACAAGCTGTCAAAAACAATTTGAACAGTTGTCTAGGCTAAGATAAACAAACTCAGGCTACATTATAACAAACAGACCTTCTTCTTCCATACAAAATATACTGCATCTTCTGTCTATCACCATTAATCAGATCTATGACAAATCACAAATACACATATCTAAGTCACCCTAGTTTCCTGTGAATGGTTTCATTAGCCAGCCTCACCCAATCCTTGTAGACCAGTTTAACCTGCACATTGGTCATTTTGAGAACTATTAAGAAACATTACCTCAAGAGGGAAAGAGAAGTGGCAATGCTGGTGAGCTAATTTTCTCCCTGACCGTCATCATTCTGGGAAAGCCATTTCAAATGGATCTTGCAAGATAACATCCAGCTTGGTGTCTGTGAAACATACAATAGCTCATATCAAGGTTTGCCAGGTGACATGGAATCTTCCTATTACACTCAAAATCTCTGTTGGGGTTGTGAATGCTTGTGCTTCTCTCTCTCTCTCTCTTCTCTCCCTCCCTCCCTCTATATTGGACATGCTTTTGAGTAAACATTGACTTCTGACAACTACCTGAATAATCCCTGCTATTTTTTTAAAGATTTCATCAGTGGTTTGCCCTTGTCTGCTTCCTAGGGCTGAGAGAGAATGACTGGCCCAAAGTCACTCAGCTGGCTTCAGGTAGGACTAGAACTCACAGTCTCTCCGTTTTCAGGTTGGTGTCTTAGTCACTAGACTAAGATGGGTCTCCTACCAGTGATCAGTAATTGACACTGTTTGAAACTGGACATGGCACAGTTGCCATACAGAAGCTTTTGAAGTATGTTCAGATGGCTTGCTTCAATTAGCCGTTGCTCAGCTGCAAGATGACTGGTCATAATTCCATCAGATTGAGAGAGAAAATGCACTGGAGGTAGGCACTGGAGATTCAGCCATGAGAGAAACAAGAGTTTGTATCCAAAATTATTCTATGGTGCAAATACAGAATTTTCCAATTCTATTACTCAATGCTCCAGCTTTGCAACTGAGACACGCATGGAAGATTTAGCTTTTCAGGTGAAAGCCAATACCCCCTTTCTGTCTGGGGTGAGTCACAAGCCTTCTGACTAACTGATCCTTAGGAGCAACAGGGAGGCTTTGGTTTTCAACTGAGGGGGTGTGTAGTAGAATGAAAGCTCACGAGGATTGTTCCATCCTTGGAATCTGGACTCATTTTCCGGACCCCCTGTGAAATCTATGCCTTTTAATGTTTGCAGGTCTTCTTCATCATGGAATAACCATTCAGCTCAGAGTGCTGTGTCTAAAGATGGTAATTAATGCTATTTTAGAGTTCTGCCCAAACAGAGTAGCACCATATGCTCCCTGTTCTTCTGTGAATATGAAGGTGGTGCTCTCTTCTCTTTTCTGCTATCTCGTTAGAAACTGGGAGAAAAGCTGGCATAAAAAAAACAGGGGAAGAGAATGAGTTATATGTAATGAAACAAATCCAGAACCACAAAATCCTAAAAGAGAAGACAGATACTAAGAGACAAAGGGTTGCTGTGGAGGGTAGTTAATGACTAGAGGGGAAGCGGCATACAGTCAACCAACCATTTTCAAATCTTAGAGAAAGACTTAAGATGGCATGCTAGACAAGACTTCATCGCATTATACTATAAAGCTACTTTAATCAGTTGATTGCCCTCTGTCAAGATGGGAGTTAATTATGTCTTTTCTTTTTTCCACAGCTTCTGCTTTTCAGACTCTAGTTCCCAACAGAATTCCTCCAGTACCCATGCCTTCCAATGCTCCCCAAACATACTTCCCTACAGTTTCTCAACACATTCCCACAGCAGGATCTCTTTCCTTCCCTGACTCTTCCATTATCTCTTATTCTTACCTTGCATCCTAGTTAAAGGTAAAATAAAGGTTTCTCCTATCCAGTTATGTCTGACTCTAGGAGGCGGTGTTCATCTCAGTTTCCTAGCTGAGGGACCCAGCGTTGTCTGAAGACATTTTCTATGGTCATGTGGCCAGCATGAATATATGCCAAGGTCCATTGAACAGTTACCTTCCCATTGAAGTGGTACCTATTTATCTACTCACATTTGCATGCTTTCGAACTGTTGGGTGTGCAGGAACTGGGGCAAGTAATGGGAGCTCACCCTGTCATGCAGTGTTTGAGTCAGTTTCCCAGCTAACAAGCTCAGCATCTTTAACCACTGAGTTATCGCACTCCCACTTCCTTGTTAAAGGGTGGCAAAAAGTTACAAATTTTCCACATCTTCATTCCTATATAGGAGAGAAGCGATTTTATTCCAGTATCAGCAATGACTTTTGCACATCAGCTAAATATGTTTCAATTAATCAAAGAAATTTGGAGTTGCTGGGCCATAACAGTGCTATGATACATTATATGTGGGGATAAAGCTGAATGATGTAAGTACAATTCATGCTTTCCAGATCTGATGCCTTTCAACTGTGCCACACCGAGAATTCTAGGAATCTAGAATGTACCAGATTGAGGGTGGGGAGATGAATCCAATAGTAACCATCACTTCATTTCAAACTGTATGCTGGATTTATCCATTGCCTTAGTATGGTTCGTTTGACTTTGGTTGATGGTGGAGATTGTCACTATTATTATTTATTATTTATACTATATACTGCTTAACAGTGCTTTACAGCACTCTCTAAGCGGTTTACACAGTCAGCCTATTGCTCCCAACAATCTGGGTCCTCATTTGACCGACCTCGGAAGGATGGAAGGCTGAGTCAACCTTGAGCCAGTGAG
>JANHFO010003414.1:45662-73735 GCA_032468095.1 Pareas carinatus
GGCTCCTGATTTTGGATTGGCTTGCAACTATTCTTCGCTTGGACTTTGTTTGGACTTTGGTGATTCTCTGGCTATTGACCCTCATACTATAATTGACCACTGTTTGGAGACCAGGTAATAGAGACCCTTAATCATTTCCTGACCCCTTGCTCCATCTAGCCGCTCTGCCCAGAACACCAATGCAATAAAATAATAACAACTCTCTTCAGTTAGGGTCAGTTGCATTTGATATTCAAGAGGTGAAACTGATGGTTGTCAAAAGGAAGATACAAACACGAACAAGTCCATAAATTGTGTGTTGCGTAGGAGAACACTGTGCTTACTAGGAAACCAAGTTCTGAATTTGAAGCTTCAAAAGTTTTCAATATCATCTCAGTCCTGCCCAGGAAATATTTGCTCTGCTTCTACAGAAGTCTTTTATGAAACTTCTATAATAATTCCATGTTAAAGGCAGTTTGACAGCAAACTACTTGGTGAGACTGTGGCAATATGACAGGACGCTGTTCTATTAAATAACACAATTCCAGAAGTAACCTATGTGAAACATATTGCCTCTGCTTGCAACCATCAGGCAGTGGACTTTGATTGATGTTGTGGTAATATAAAATCACAAAAAGGAAAACTTTTTAATTATGATGACAGTGTAAAAAAAGAAGGTGCACACTGGCAGTGTTCAGCGGCTCTTTGTAATTAACAAATGGACAATGCAGCTTAATTTTGCACGCTGTTCATGTTTCATAGTTCTTTTTACTTGCAGCCATCAGCATCTCTGTAAGCAATAAGGCATGTCAGGGGGCCTAGTTATCACCTCTAGGGTGTTAAGAAGCATTCTCTAGGGGTGTGATTATTTCATTATAACCATACCACCTGGAGATATCATATTGCTGCTATAAAAACCTCATTAATATGAGACGAAGGAGGAAAAAAAGAACCCCTTGCATAGTTTTGTTAAAGGATGAAGTCTGGATGTTTGGAATGTTAGGAAGCAATGCAGGGAGACATAGTGCTGAACTCTTCATACTTGGGCCATTTTGCAGAATGATTCTTACTAAAATTTCTACCAAGAAAATTTATACCAAGAATTTTTTTACCAAAGTTCTTTTTTTTCCTATCAAAGTTCTAAGACGTGGTTCACAAGGAGATAATAAACCTGTGCCAAGGTTGAGTCATTTTTGAATAGAATTCTCTTGTGTGGATACATTTATTCGTACTCATTTATTAAGCATATATTTATAACCTGCTTATACCTCTATGTTTATGTGGTATGTTTATATTTATACTTGTTTTCTCATACCTGTTTGACTAAATAAATAAATAAAAATAAAGTAAAAAGGTCTCAACCTTAAAGTCAATTTTAAACGGAGATTAAAGAATTTCATGGAGGATAAGGCAATCGGAGGTGACTAGATCATAGACATCTCTGATAGAAGCCACCATGATGTCATTGTATCATCATGCCATTATGAAATGATGTGAATTGTGTCATTTGTATAATGGTGTCATGACACGGGATATCACTTCCCTCCACTTGATCCTTCACTGGCCTGCATGCTGATGATGGCTATAAACAGTATAAGATGCAGTAAGTTGCTATTTGAGGAAGCTACTATCAGGAGAGGATGAATGAATTTTGGACCAGATTAACCTGTCTGATAAAGACAGGTTGTAATATTATATTCAAAGATAGTCATTCCCTTGGTTTCTACAAAAGAAAACTATTTTGGGCTTTTTTTAAGGGAATCCCAGTTCTTTTACATACTTATGGAATAGCTGTCCCAATTGATCAGCACCTATTTAATGTCCAAATATTTTCTCTCAATTAATGGACTTAGAAGATCAGAAAGTAATGGCAATTGTTTAAAAGGTGTTCTGTGCCGATCTTGGAGTAGCCTACAGAAAGCATTAATTTGAAAAGTATGAAGTGAAGAGAACAATAATAGTTCATTCTCTCTCATTTTGATAAGGGTTTGGACATATATGCTAATGTAGCAAAGTGCTATTTTATATTCTAATGACTCTTATGTTAATAGACTCTTTGCTCAATGACCTTTGCAGAAGTAGACCTCTAAGTGCTTTCTATGCTTTTCAGTCTCTTCTGCATCTTTCCCTACCCTCTCAGCACTCTGTGTGTCTTGGATTAGTTTCTCCTCCTTTATGCTCTTTCTTTGCATTTAATTTGCTTCTCAGCAGGTGGGAAATAACGAGGAAGAATATATTTGGGCTAAAAGCTTTAGATATATGCCTGTAAGGTGGAATAACTCTTATCAGTAGAAACTAAATAACTGCAAAATATGACTGTTTAATTTGGCAGGTGTTTCCAGTGTGTCACTCTGAACTCTCTTCCCTTTCTAGAAGGGATAGGTAAATAGATAGAGTAGTGGGCAAATTTTGGAATTTTAAAAGTATGATGTGTAAGTTCTCATCAACTCCCGGGCATAACCAAACACAATACACCTATTTACCAGAAGAAAACAGAAGAAGTTTGTATTCTGGATTCTGAGAGGCATTGAAGAGTCAGAAGTTGCAAACTGGAACATATTTATTAAAGACATGGCAGTAACAAGCATGCACAGACAGAAGCCCGGACAGTCAGCAATCTCTGCTATGCAGCAACTATATATACATGTAGCCACTAGGTGGCGACCAATGGGCAATCAGTAATTTCCCACACAAAGAGGCCCCATAGACAGTCAGTCTGGGCCTACTTAGGCTCGACTACTTTAGCCCAGAGATTCAGCAAAACAATATTCAATAGTCAATACATAACAAAGTTGCACCTGACACATCAGGATGTTATGTATCAGTCAGCACAGAATAATTGCCCTTTCTTTTTCAAGCACAGTTCCAAAGTGAGCATAGCAGTGGAATCATGTGATCTTTCAAAGAAATTTTCTCCGTCAGTGAGCCTTTCAACAAAGTACTCCAAGCTGTTGTGGGAAAGAATACAGGTCCCCTCACTTTTAGAGGTTAGCTGTTTCCCTTTAGTTTCTTCTTGGTCTTCTCCCTAGTTGCTTGTACTAAAGCAACTCTATGGCATAGGCTAAATTGATACAACCTAGACAGCTTGGACAAATGTTCCTGGAAAACCTCAGCCATACTCAGATGTTCCAAGCCTGGATGCCTTCATCAAAGGCATGGACAATAACAAGGTTCTTAGTACAGATATATTTCGACTGATATTGGAGAAGAAACCTGAAGGATACTAATACAAAACAATTTGGGGCCAGATTAATTGTTTTGATAAGGCAAAACAGGTGACCTCTTGTTCTGGTGAAGCAATTTAAGTTGCCTCCATAGCCAATCCAAATAAATATATGTTACTTAATGTAGACCTATTGGACACCATTCTTTTCTAAGAGCCACAGGGCAAAGCAATTCTAGGAAATTCATATGTCAGAGGCTCATACTTTTCTTTTCAGCATGGCAGCTTCTCATTTAGTTTCTGTTTATTAAAATGAATTTTTAATTTTAGAAAATGAAGTCAGTTTAGACAGACCCAATGATGCCCATAGGAGCTGTCTGCCTACCTTCATGCCTAATGGAACAACATCTCAGCATACTCTATGGATGTTGCATGGAAGTCAAATTGCCAGGTGGGATGACTTAGAGCTCCTTGATCAAATTCAGATTGGCAATTTTCTGCCAGAAAGCTCTATGCTGGCTGTCAAAATCAAGACCTGATTGTACTGGCAGTACTGTGTGCAGGTGCTAGCATCACATAGGAATAAAATGTGATATTTCTGTGAACTTTATCTATAGGCAGAAGAATCGGCATGCATAAAATATCAAAATGTTCCAAATCTTTAATATTTATGTCTTTTTTTCTTTTGAAGGACATGGGAAATCAAAGATATTGCAAAAATGTGTATATAAATGTGTTTTATTTGTTTAGCATTTATATGTCTATCATGTTTATCAAGGAGCTACTCCTGGTTCTTTCTCAACAATTCAGATCACATAGATACAACTGATGCTGTCATCATTGACTACATCATTGTTGTTCTAATGTTTGGGGATGTATTTTTAAAAAATGAATCTTCCTAAACTTCACCTATTGGGGAAAAGGGAATTAAAAAGCTCAAAATGGCATCTATGATTATGGGATTGAAACCCCATCTGACACAGTTGCAGATGCCGTGTTGATTTTGTATGATTCACCCCCCCCCGGAAGATACCTTTATCATATGCTGATTTAATAAAAATACATTTATTGTTTTTATGGTTTAAAATTTTTATATGACTGCCAACTTGAATTTTGTGACTCCATGTAGCATACGATAGATTACAACAACCCAAAGCAAACAATTTCAGTTAAAATACAAATGCTTAATAGACCAGAGGTTTTCAATCTTTTTCGAGCTGCGGACCCCAAAACATGTCACTGCTACATGGCAGACCCCATTCCCACACATTCAATTAATTACTAATCAACAATTCATGTATATTACTTTTCCAAATTTTTCTTGACCTGTCTGCAGACCCACTGGTAATGTGCCATGGACCCCAGGGGGTCTCTGGACCACAGATTGAAAACTTCTGTAATAGACAATCCAGAAATCAGATTCACATTTTTCTCAAGATGGAAGGTCTAACCATCTAGTCTCCAAAGCATAAGGAAAATGTCAAGAGGTGCTGTCCATCAGTGATGGGGCCAACTTTATCTTGCGGGAGGAGAGCAGCAGTAGAAAAGGCAGGATTTTGGGGTCCTATTATGTGGCATTTGTTTGAATCTTCAACTTACCAGACTTCCTGGAGCCGGCAGCAAGAGGCTCCTCCGGTCTGCATGGGATGTGCTAAAAGGGAAAAAAAAGAATGGTTCACTTCTATTGGTCACGGCGAGCTAAATCGCCAAGTTAAATGTCCAGCAACCGGCTTGTGCTGCCGCTGGTAGTTTTTGCGCTGTTGTTAGAGTTAATAAAGTTTGGAGTGTTTTGAAAGCAAATTGAAGTCTGCCTCATTTTGTGTCCACATTCCACAGCATTGTTTCAAGGAAGAGACCTGATATGAATTCACCTTACTGGAGCATGTGGGACAGGTAGGTCTCACTGTGGACAGGTGGTCCTACAAATAATCCAATCTTGTATCATGCAGGTCTTTCCAGATGATATCCAGCACCTTGAACTGCACCCAGAAGTCTGTAAGAAGCCAGTACAAGTAGTGTGTTAAATGGGAGGACTAAGGTGAACCTATAACTGCCCATGATATTATATTATGGACTGCAGTCACCTCAACTGTTCAGAAACATTCCTTTCCTCATGTTTTTTAGCTTTATGAATGAAGATTTGCTGCCTTGCCAACTATCTTTATAATTGGAAAAACATTTTGAATGCATACATGTATATTTTTACAATCAAACTTCTCAGTCCCATAAGCTTTTCGGAAGAGATATTTTTTGCAAACTACCAGACAAATGCATATAAACAGACAAACACATAGATAACGAGAAGAAGAAAATATTAGCAACCTCTTTTCTTTTTATGATGGGATTGAAGCTTTAACATTCTACTTGATTTGTAGGTATTTGGCAGCAAGAGACCAAACAACAGCTTAAAATTACAACACTTATGATCGAGCATCGACATGAACTTTAGCTATTGATGTATAGGAATTTAAACATAACCCATCTTTCAATGCAAAAAAAGAAAATAAATAAGAAACAGATTCGACTGGTTGAATATGTGCCATCTGGTCAGGGTTGGCTCTTAGTGATCTCAAATTTTTCCAGAAGCATCTGTACTCAACCTGGTATTCCAGCTCTTCCAGTGATGCATCCATCACTGGTGTAATTGGCTTTATCCACTTGGCTAACGGCCATCCTCTTCCTCACCTTTCCCAACACTGGAGCCTTTTCCAAAGGCCTAGATCTTTGTATGTTTGAATGTGATCATGTATATAAAATCAGAGTCAGAACTGCTGTGTTTGAAAAAGAATCTCTAGTGAGTCACCAAAATGATAAATACAGAAAATATTGGCGTTGGGACTGTTGCTGATACTTTGTAATTCTCCTGTCCTCTGTGGAAATTCTATTTACAAATATTGGAACCTTTTACATATGAAAAATTAAACTCATTGTACCCTGCTATCTCACTTCTATCAGTTCTGCTATCAGTCCTTTTCAACTGATTTTTCCCTTGCCTGAAATATATCTGGAAATATGTTATTTTAATCAGAACGTAGTCTTTTACAGCTTTTTGTGTGGAAGATTACATGGTTCATGACTTCTGCCTAGTGAGATTTTCTTTCTTCATGCTAAAGCTCATGGTGAGCTTCTCAAACTTTGAGCATCCCTACCTTTCTGATTGACGTTACTATCAATCTATGTTACTACGATGTCTGTGTAACTGTCTGGCTCCAAAGATAGCAGCAAATGCATCCATTTATGTATCTGAAGGGGATCACACCAAAAGATAAGGAAGTATTCTCACTATATGGCCAAGCAATGTATCTTTGCTTGCCTTTGTATAGCATTTTACAGGAAGCAAGAGAAATCTACATAAAATATTTATCTTGCTTGGCAAAAGGAGTCAATTTTGCTTTATGCTTCAACTTTTAACTTTGTAAACAGGAGGGGTGCCACAAATAAGAGGGGGCATTCATTTGTATGTGTAGATGCTGATTTATTTTTTCCCCTTCCATTCAAGCGTGTATGATTCTCAGAGACTGCCTAGATGATTCTTTGCAGTTTTCTTAGCAAGGTTTTTCAGAAGTGGTTTGCAATTGCCTTGTTCCTAGGGCTGAGAGAAAGTGAGTAGCCTTCAGTCACCCAGCTGGCTTTGCGCTTAAGGTGGAACTAGAACTCACAGACTCCCACTTTTTAGTGCCTTAACCATAAAATATCTTAACCACTATACCAATCTGGCATACAACAAAACAAAACCAAAAAACCAAAAAACCCCACTGTGATCAAAATATAGATTCAGGAGTTCTCAGTCCTGATAACAATAAATGCTGAGATTAGATGACGAGTTGATATTTCCAGACTGGTGTTGATCTCCTAAATGTCTATGGAGATTCTCAGTCATCCAAGTCACGGTTGTTCCAAAGGTGCTTTTTCAAGAGGCAATGGGACTTCCTTGCCTTTCTTTGAATACATCAAAGTAGAAGCTTATCTACCCAAGGATAAAATACCCAGACACAAACTGAGCATTGTGGTATATGCAGTACAATGCAGTGAGACGTGTACAGATCTGTACATTGGGGAAACAAAACAACCACTTCACAAATGCATGGCTCAACATAGGAGAACAAACCCACTAGGACAAGATTCAGCAGTTCATCTGCTGAAAGACAAAGGCCATTCTTTTGAAGACAGCAAAGTCCACATTTTGGACAGAGAGGACAGCTAGTTTGAAAGAGGGGTCAAAAAGGACATCTGGGCCTCTCTCAACAGAGGGGAAGAGATACGACACCATCTATCTCCTGTCTACAACACAGTCCTTTCAACAATTCCAAGAAGGCTCCACACCAATTTGCACTACTCAGGTGACTCTGAGGACTCAGATAAACCACCAAGTGGCCTCAAGACTCCATAAAAGAATGCAAATGAACAGCTGTCTGCAAGTAATATAAATCCTTTCATTTCCCACCATTCAGTCAGAACTGAAGAAGCTTCTTGGATGAGAAGTGAAACATCTTCAAAGAAAAACAAGAAAAGCCTACCCTGTTTCCCCAAAAGTAAGACATCCTCTGAAAATATAAGTGACATGCCTCTCACTGAAATATAAGGCATTCCTTGAAAATAAGACCTCCCCAATAATAAGGCCTTGAACTTCCGGTTCTGGGCGGCCTTGGTGGAAAAATAAGACATCCCCTGAAAATAAAACCTAGCGCATCTTTGGGAGCAAAAATTAATATAAGACAGTGTCTTATTTTCGGGGAAACATGGTAGTAATTTACAAGTATCTTGGGCGGATTATAGAACCATATAGAACTGCTGGATTGAAGCAACTATTCTATCATTGAATCAGGGATATCTCCAGGGACTTGGGGGTGTGCAATAATGGTCGACAAAATAGTAGTCACAACAGGAGTAATCAAAGCTGTGCACCTTACAGTAAAAGGGGATGGAGCTTTGTTCACCCAGTTGTACTTACCATTTTGATGCTGTTGACTTCCTATGGACACTTCTGTCTTGAACTCTACAGGATATAAACTATTTTGAGTAGGTTTTACCTGTAAAACTGCATTCAATTGATTTCTCTTCTGGATCAATCCTATAGTAAATTGGCCTGAACACTAGTCTGACTTTCGGTCCAGTTTGTTGGATAGAAAATGCGATACAACTAAGAATTGCCCTACATAACCCCCTTAGTTATGAATTGTATTTTGTGAGGTATGCTGGGTGGAAGCTGGGAAGGAAGAGTATCAAGAAATATTAGGCAAATAGACTAGACTGGGAAAGCAGGATAAGACCCAGGGGAAAAGCCAGTGGTCAAGCACTTCTATATTGTTGCCAAGAATTCAACTTGACTAAAGAAGACTGGAAACTATGAATAGCAGCCAACCAGTTTCCAACATATGCCAAGGCTTATGCTGCTTCATATGATGTTGTTTGGAAAGAGAATCTAGCATTCCAGGATTAAAAATACTGAGGAAAACTTGCTAGGAGTTTCATGGTGATGAAAGACATAATGGCAAGAAAACAGGAAACTTAGGACATTTTTTAAAAAACCAAGAAGGAAAATAAAGATGAAACTCAAGTACAGCAAGTGTTCTCCTTAAAACACATTACATTTTCAAATAAAGTATAGCCACAATTTATGAGAAGACTAATCTCTTCTATTTTTCTTTGATGCTGCCAAAAACAGCATTCAGAAGACAAGAAAAATACAATTGTCTCTATTGAAGATTTCTCTAGAAATATCACGTGCACAGGTGCACTTTGGAGAGCTTTAAAGAATAGAATACATAATTACCTATACCACCTTTGAGGTTTGCCACTTCTTTTTGGGGAGTCAGTGATAATTACCAAAAGATTATTCCCAGGAAAAGGAGTAAAATGGAGAAAGGAGGAAGAGGCAGGCCACTCTGGCAGAATACGCTCTGGGTATGAGTTTTCAGGTGGTGCATTCCAGCTCTCCAGTCTCAACCCTGCATCCCTATCATTAGACCTCTGAGGATCTGGGTTTTTTGACTGTTGCTGTTGAATGCTAGGTCAGTCAGTAATAAGGCTCTCCTCATCCATGATTTGATCAGGGGGGGAAAGCCAATCTGACACCTGAAACTTGGCTGGGTTTGGACGGGGTTATTTCTCTCTAGGAGATATGCCTAGCTCCTCTCTAAGAGGTATTTCCTTCTAGGAAATATGCCTATGCCATGGGTGTGGCATCAGCCATGTCCTCTGAGCATGGACCGAAATGTAATAATCATCATCCACGATTCTTCCAGAGGCAACTCCACAGATTGTCAGGTGCAAGACCCTGCTTGCTAGGCTGGGCTTTAGGGTACAGTTGGAACTGTTACCACTGTACCAACCTCCAGACTGCGTAACAATTTTCCTGACCTACTTGATTCCATGACCAGGTTGCTGGTGGAGTTCTCTCGGTCTACGGTCCTAATGGACTTTGATTTGCCTCCTCGGGTTGCAAGGTCAGAGTTCATGGCCACCATGACAACCGTGTGCTTGCCTCAGGTCATCCAAGGTCTGGCTCATACACCTGATCTGGGTGTCAGAGTAGTGGCAATATGATCTAGAACTGGGAGAGGTTTTCATTTGTCCCATCATGGTCAGGTGGATCTTTGATGGCCCTCTAGTTCTCTGGTGCTGCCCTTCACTACAGGGAGGTTAGACTCATCAAACTGACCAAGATGACTAAGAGACCTAATTGGGCTCCGAAGGGAGCTTGCGATTGTTTTCAAGAGTCTGCTAACCTAGTTCAACTGAAGCCCTGATGGCTACCTGCAATAAATGGGCATCAGGGCTTTGGATTGGATTAGGTCTGTGGGTGGTCAAGAAATGTAAAAAAAATACATAAAGCCACACCTTGCTAAATGCTATCATCTACTGTGGCGCAACTCTATCAGACAATTATTCAGAAAGTTGCCAATTGATTTCACTATGACTTCCTCTGAGTATATAGATTGCAACAGTCTCAATGGAATCAAATAAAATCATTAGGAAAACACATTTGGATGAACAGTGAAACTTAGTAGGTTCTTTGTCCATGTAAACAGTTTTGTTAACAAACTCATTGTTTCATGGCATGCTCTATGGATCACAGATTGTATTAATTTTTGGAATATATTTGACATTATTCTATTTTAAATCCAGTTAATGAAAATGGTAATTTTCTCTCTTCTCAAAAGTAATGTTTTTTAGATAATGTTGCCACTTTGTCCCATGAATACTTCTGTTTTAATTGGAGGGTGGTGACTTTATGACTTATGCCAGAATAATATGATAGGACATTCAGAAGAAAAATTAGAAAGAGCTGTAAGAAGCAACACCAGTTACAAAAAGAACCTGGAACCTGAAAAAATAATTGAAAGATACAACACAGAAATAGGCACAAGCTTGAAAGGATGGAATAAAATATTATTTGGGGTATAATATAACTAAAAATCCTTTAGTCGGTTGTTACAATCTGACCTTTAATTTAAGATGAAATCTCACTGTTCAATTTGTACAATCAGGCATGTGCTAGAAATGTATTCATTGTTGGACAAAGTGTTTGAATTCATTGCTGAAAGCATTCAGAAGAGGTGAAGTGGAGGGAAAGGAATTCTCTACTCATTTTAGGCAAGAAGAATTAAGAATTCACTTTTGAACAGACCTCTAGACAGAACTACTCAAATAAATCACCCTCTTATGTCTACTTTCTGGGAAGAAATACTATTGGTATTTATTACATGCTGAAGATACTACATTTTTAACTTACTTGCAGAGACCAGACACAAACACAACTAAGATCTTAAAGATCTTAAACTCAATACTCCAGCAGACCAACTCCAGCAGGCAGTCAATCAAGGAACACTCTTGGAAACAACAATGACTATAGAAAAGAAGCAATTGAAAACAGATTTGCTCATTAGAAGAACAATGCAGGGTCAATGCTTGAAAGATACAGAAGGAAAAGCTGACAAAAATGGAGCTGACAACTCTACTTGGAGTTGGTTAAGATCAGGAGTGTTAAAGAAAAAAACTGAAAGGTCTATTTTAGCAGCTCAAGAACAAGCTTTGCCAACTAATTGCATGAAGATGAAAATTCATGTAACCAACAACAGAAAATGACAACTTTATACTAAAAAGGATAAAACAATTGACCATTTGATCAGTGGCTGCAACAAAATTTCACCAACTGACTACAAGCAACATCATGACTGATTTGCCAGAATTCTTCACTGGAAACTTTGCCTGAGGTTTGAATTTGAATGCAATAAAAACTACTGGAACCATCAACTTGAGGTTTTGGATGATGAGTGGATAAAGATCTTATGGGACTTTAAGCTCCAAATAGACAGGTATCTTATTCATAACAAGTCTTATATTGGTTATTGAAAAGAAAAATGTCTGGTTCATTGATCACCCACTCTTCTGGGTGATGCTAGGACTGATGAAAAAAAATTGAAAAAAATAATGAAACACCAGGACTTGCAGATTGAAGTTGAACACTTATGGGAAAAGAAACCCTTTGTTATAACCAGTCGAACGCAATAAAGATCTTCTTTGATATCTGAAAATATTGGATTTATCAAACAGGAACACCCTAATTCCCCACCCCCACCCCCAAAAAGAAACGCCATCCTGCTGGGAACTGTCTATATTTGTAGAGGCTACCTTAATAATTCTTAGGCCCTTGGTTAGGACTTGAATTATTAAGTTTCCACCAGCCTTACCCACACAAAATAATAATAGCCCTGAAAACAAGCCCCCTTAGGAACCTGCGGTTGTGCTGGGGAGGTGACGCAACGCGGGCACCCAACCATGCCCAAACTTTGAATCGTCCCCCTGCAAAGATGCTGAATGAGACCCCCCCCTTCTACATCTGCCTCGGGGAAGAGTTGCTCGCGCCAACGCCTCTCCTCAGAGGCTGGGCGTCCTTTCACCTCCCGGCTCCTCTGAACTAAAGCCGCCCTGCGCTTAAGCGCTGCCGCCGCGCGCTCCTCTCCCTGCCTGCTGGCGCTCCCCCGGGCCTCCTCCCTTGCTCGGCTGCCAAGCGTTCCTTCGGGGCGGCTGCCTTCTGTTTCAGGCGGCGAAGCAAGGGGCCGCGGAGCCAGCAGCAGCCGCCGCCGCCCCCGGCCTTGCGCGGCCCACGCCAGGATCTGCGTCACGCGGCCGCGAGTGGGAGGGAGGAGCGGGAGGGCAGAGCAGGCGGGAGCAAGAACGGAATCTCCCCATGTGACGGCGCGGGAGGGGGCCGTGGATGCGCAGGCAGGGGAGAAGGGAAAGAGGCGGCGGCGGCGGCGGCGGCAGCGGTGGAGGAGGCGGAGGCTGCTGCTCCTGCTCCCGCCGCCGCCTAAAGCGGCAGCCATTCCCGCGCTTCAGGCTTGCGGATCAGAGCCTGGGAGGCGGAAGCAGCACACCCACTGATGGAAAGGGAAAAGCTTGGCCGCAGGCGAGGGGGACTTTGGCCCTAACTTCTGAGCAACCCCCTCCCAGGCTAGGAAAAGACCCGGGCAGCCAGGCAGAGCAGCGGTGGCTGCGAAGACGTCCTGGAGAGAAGTAAGTACGGAACTCGCACCTTGTGGCGGGCGATCGCGCGGGAGTTTCCTGGCGGAGCGGTGGCTTTCCTTCGCTCCGCTCCGAAGCCGCGGGGCGGCGCACCCCGTAGTCTCCGCGGCGCACCCTTTTGCGCCGCTTGCGCTTTTTCTCGCTTGCTAAATGGTTGCGCTCGCGCCCCTTCCAGAGGCTACGGTGCCGGGCACCCACCGAGCTCTAAATGCGTGTGGGTCGCTGCGTGCGCGGAAGGTTTCGGCTGGCATCTTGCGAAACAACCTTGCAGGAACATGAAAAAAAGAGCTCTTTTAAGCAAAACTGCGTTTGTCCCTGCAGTTCCTGAGAGTAGTGAAATTGCTGCCAGTGGGTGTGTTACAATCTACTCTGGAATAAAGAGTATGAAAATCGCTGATCTCGTCTTAATTTTTTTGTTACGCGATCCCTATTCTATGGTAAGCAACATGTTGATCGCTGTAACTTGCAATAGGTGGGTGCTTCGAATTTTAAACCAAACGAGTGGTTTTAGATTCGGCGTCCCTCTCCTCCTCCTCTTGCAAACTTGCGCGCGCGTTTCGAACTCGTTCCAAAGTCAGCGCCTGCTTGAAATGCACGAATCAGCTTGGGCACAGGTGGGATGAAATACTTCTAGATAAACAGTAGTCTGCGGATACGTGCACGGGTAACATCCGTATGAGTTTTGCTTAGCCGTGCTCGTATTCAGAAGTGAAACCGATGGGGACCGCGGCCTATCCGAAGTGAGGCGGCAATCCTCCACGCATTTACCTGGGAGCAATTTAACAGGGAGTCCAGTGGGGCTTCCTTCTAAATTAAATAGGTGTATAAACAGAATTGCATTTGTAAGAGGGAGGGGGCAGGGCGAACGGGATACAGAAGCGCTTTGCCTTTCTCGCCTAGCAGGCTGCTTGCATCGCTCCTGCGCTGCAGTTAGTTCCTGCTGCTGTAGATTGCCGGAAGGAGAGCGAGGATGCGTGTGTGGGTGGGTGGCGTGTGGATAATTCCCAGAGAAATCCAGTGCAAAAAAGGGTGAGAGCGTGGGCGGAAAGTACTGAAACATCTTTGTATTGTCTTCACGAAAAGTTGGGAGAGATGGTATGCAAAGCAAACATTGCAAAAGAGGGAACGCTTTACCACAGTAGGTATATGGTATGGATAAGAATGTGGTTGTCAAGATTCGATTTGATATGGATAGCTAGTCTGAGTTCTTTGTCGACCGGATTGACGTTTAATTGTTTTAATAACTTTGAACTTCTTAAGAATTAGGAAGCTTACCTTTGGTATACATTTTTATATATTTAGAACTTGAGGTGGGGACTGCTTTTGAGGCTATCTTCCCAATATATCTTTTGAAGAACTTTTAAAACTTTCATTTGACTATTGGTATGGTGCTCAGATATATTTCAACATGCATGATAATGCAACGGTGTCTCCTTGCAAATCAAAACCGACATAGAATGCTTGCTTGAGAAGATTCTGATTTTTTTCCTCCCTCCCTTAAGTCTCTGGGGTCATAGCACAACCAAAAGTGTGAGAGAAAAAGGGGTATACACAGTTCAGCTTTTCAATTTAGGTGGCCTTATTTTACACTATTTGAACATCTGCATTATACTTGAGCACCTGAAATATTCAAGATAGGAACTCTTGGATATGTTACCAAATTACCATAGTTTATTATGTGAGTAAATTGTAGATAATGGGTATTTGAGCTGTATCTATGTGCACATAAATGCACAAATATAGAAAGATTAAGACTGTATTCTGCTGCAATTTTTTTGCAAAATATGTAGTACACAAAAGCTATAATACAAACTTGCCAGATGGTTGATACAGTATAATTGATTTTAAAGACCTCTGTATAATTACCAGCAAATCTTAAAATTGCTTCATCTCCTGTCTTCATATTGATTTCATCTGTTGAAAGAATCTTAATTTTCTGCTGAGTAGCTTGCTAGTTGGGGGGGACACTCATGGGAGCCATGCCTAAATAAGAGTCTATTTGGAAGTGTTTATTGGGGGCTGGTTGTGCGTGTGTGGGAAGGAATGGATAAGAATATTATTCTGACCCTACTTTTGGAAATAAATCTGATTGATTTGGGTACCGTACATGTAAATTCAGAGGGGAAATACGCACACTATTTACATCTTGAGACTGAATTAAAGGCATAAGTTTAGCGACAAGATGTCAGTGTCATATAAAACAGATACTTGTCAGTTTCAGTGCTAAAAGTCCTTACATTAATAGCCATTCACTTGCAATATTTCATACAAAAATATGAGGCTGCAGAAAGGTTGTTAAAATATGTAGCTATGGTGGAAAACAAGCAGCTGTCCAAAGCATAGTTACTTTAAAGAGACCTTTTGGAGAAATGCACTTGCTGAAATCAATATTTTTGAAATGTTCTCTCCGGAGATAATTACTCTTTTAATAAAGGAGGTTTGAGCTTATACTAGGGTAGTAAAAGCTAAATGACTGTGGGGGAATATTACTGTATTTTTCTTTGAAACTTTCCCCTCTGAAATATGTTCAGCTCATTTTACGGGGAAATTATTCATTTGTATACAACCATTTGATTTTGTTTCGGGAAAGTGGTCAACAAGTAGGGTTTTTCATTAAAGCTTGGAACTTGCTCTCATTTCTGTGGTAGAACAAATAAGTATTTATTGACATTTGATATCTAAACATATCAAGTGGAATCTTCCCACATCAGTCCTATATTAAACTTTTGCTTTCTACCCAATTATGTAAAGCCCTGTGTCACTGAAGCTCTTGTTATTAAGTGTTGCTTGTTATCCTTCCATATAACTTATGGTTCATAACTAAAGAGGGGGAAATGGCCTAAATTAAAATGGAAGTGCAACCTTAATTTGTCAACTAATACCTATACAAACCTGGAGAAAAAATATAAAACATTCCTCTGTTTTATTTTCTACCTTTCCCTTCACCTTCTGTCATTTGTATTACCCATGGTGTGAAACATATTAATGATGCAAATGATTTACTGCTAGAACACGGTAAAGACTGAGGCTTTAATGTTAGCTTCTTTTTGTGGAGTTTGGGGCCAGACTTTGCCTTTTTAAAGAAAAAAAGTCTTTTTAGTGGTATTTTCTTTCTGAACTTTGATGGCAAATTTTCTAGAATTTCAAACAGCATCTCTTGCCACCATGAAAGCCTTAGAAGGCTGATTAATGTACATTCATCCCACTGTTAGCAACCCACACCAAGAGTTCTCCTTCTCTATAATTCGCCCACATGAGCCACATCGCAGCAGAAACGCCTCCTCCCTCCAGTTTTCACACACAACATGCAAGTATCTTTATTCCCCACAGTCATATTTGGCTGAAAGAGTTTTTTGTAAAAAGTGGTCATCCTAGAGGTCTTGAGATAGGCTTGGTGGGAGGATAACAGCAAGTGTTTCTACTACCTATTGGTTAGATAGCGTGCACCTGTTTTTCTGCAACAATCTACAGAACATGGGAAGTTCCCACTTAACTTTAACATTAACACTTCAACTTTGGAATAGCCATGTGTAGGATAGTACTGTCAGAATGTTACTAGAGCATGTATGTTGCTTTGTTTTATTAATATTTGTCTTGTAGTTTAGAAGTATCTAGTTGATATTAGTACTTAGTCTGATTTAGACTGTTTCATTGTCTTGCTGATAACCCTCGTTTTGCTGTTGCCTTCCAAAATCAGTGGAAAGAAAACAAAATTAACAGTAAAATGAAAGTCCTACAAGGTCATAAATTTGGGTAGAAATGGGGTCTGGTATATATCTTTCCATCTGGAGGAAGCTACCTGTTAAAAATATCTCAAAGACTTGTTCTTCCTACTTTTGTGTGTGTGTGTGATGGAAAGGGAGAGAGAGATTCCCTCTGAAAGGCCTGTTTGACAGCAGAATAAGCATGTGTATAGCAGAGTTTATCACTTTTAGTGTCTCTAAGGGTTCAAGCAATTTTTTAAAAGCTAGTATAAATGGTGTTTGAGGTCATGTGAACGTATAACTGATCAAAGTGGTGCTTTTTTTGCCTATTTTGATGACTCAGAGAATGTTCGGAAAAGTTGCATGGGCAATTTTTTATCCATACCCCCTTTTGTGTTACAGCTTTTCCTCTATCCTACCTTTATTCTACAAGGTTGTCTTAAATGGGGAAGCCTAGAGTGTAGACTTTTGCATGTGGTCCCTTATTAGGAATTTGAGAATCTGTTCAATCATTTCTAGTGCCAGACTAAATCTTTACGGCTAGAAATATAAATGTAATTGCCTTTTGGATCAGCAGAAACTGTTCAGCATCAGGCGCCTGTTACTCTTTTGAATGTGCTTTTTCCCTTCATGAAGTAATGTGTGAAAAGAATTTGGATGACAGCTATTTCACACATGCATGTAAGATACTTGATTGTTGATTATCAGTGAATCCTGTCAGTGTCTGGTTGACAGGCGTTGGGGGAAGTGTAGGTCCACCGAGTTCGTAGATGTACGTTTCTTTCAACCACTTTGCAATTTAGAATATAACTATAGAATAACTATCAATAGTAAATGTGAGGCGTCTTGACATAGCTTTTTCCTTGGTGTTTTGGGAGTTTCATCTGCTCTGAGTCAGCTACCGGTAGATATTTGGCTCCTAGGATGACTGTGGTCCTGGCGTGGTACAGCTTGACATTCTTGGAGTCATCCCTCCCCACTTATTGTACATTTTTCTCCTTTTCCATCAACTTTGGGTGAATCACAGAGGTAGGCCGGTGGCATCATGAAATGAGGTAAATGATTATTTGATGTGTTAAATAAGAAAAGTGGGCCCGTTGGTGGTTAATCTTCCACGGTTCCAAAGAGCATCTGATCAACTCTTTTCCTTATTTAAAATTCTGAATTGAAACAACTTAGCTTCAGATTTATTAGCCAAAAAATGTATTGACAAAAAAATGCCACTTAGCTATATTATACATACTAAAGGTTAGGCGTGAATCTAGAAAAGACAGAACAGTAACTCTACGATGCATATGACTCTTTCAGTGCAATAGCTACAGTTATCATAAGCCCCACAACATACCTCAGTAGTATCTGCTGGATTCCCAAATTAGAACAAGTTAATTTTAAAGTAAGAGCTTATTTCAAATACAGACAGTCCTCATTTGACATCTACTTGTTCAGCGACCATTCAAATGTATTACAGCACTGAAAGAGTATGAGCAGTCCTCAGAGTTCTGGCCATCACAGTGCCCCTGTGATCATGGCCTGCGATTCTGATGTTGTAGTGAGCTACAGTCACATGATTGTAATTTTTGACATTTCCTGCAGGCTTCCCACAAGCAACATCCATAGGGAAGCCTGCAGAAAGTTGTAAGTTCCAGTCATGTGCAGTCCTTGCTTAGCTATGTGTATGGTCCTCAGTTAACTATGGCAACCGAGTCTGCTGGAACTGCCGCTGCTAAGCGGCGTGGTCACATGACATTGCTACTGCATTGCTTAGCAATGGCAGTTATTCTCCCAATCGCCATCATAAACCAAAAGCTACCTATAGCCAAAATTTCATGAGATGAGCAAATGTGGTTTGATTTTTTTTAAAAAAGTGCACCATCTTGCAGAATCATCAGGTATTAATCAGCATGTCCAGGGTCTGAGATCTGTTAGAGTTGAGCAGTCTGGTGTACTGATTGAGATAACTGGTTTGAGACTGGGACAGTTCTTGAATATGGTACTTCACTAGATAACGTGACTCAGTCACTCTCTCAGCCAACCTACTTCATAGCACTGTGAGTATCAGGGTAATTGAGAGGAATCTATGACTTTGAGCTCCAATAAGGAAGGCAGATTAGACCTGTAATTTAAAAAAGGAAATACATTAAGATAAGGTAGATTATTTTGTTTATGTTCTGGGTCAAAGTTAGCACATTGTTATAGATAATCTTCAACACAGTAGAGCCCAAAATTTCTGTTGCTAAGTGAGATATTTGTTAAGTGAGTTTTAACCCATTTTGCAACCTTTCTTGCCACAACTGTAAAGTGAATCATTGCAATTATGAAGTTAGTAACATCGCTGCTAAGTGAATTTGACTTCCTCATTGACTTTGCTTGTCAGAAAGTCACAAAAGGTGGTCACATGACCCTGGGACACTGCGATCACCGTAAATATGAATCAGTTGTCAAGTGGCTGGATTTTGATCACGTGACCATGGGGATGTTGCAATGGTTGTAAGTGTGAAAAACAGTCGCTTTTTCCAGTGCTGTTGTAAATTCAAACCGTCACTAAACAAACTTGCAAGTCAAGACCCACTTTTATCAGAGAATCCTATATTTGCTTCGCTGTGGGAAACATCATTCAGTCTACTTAGAATTTGAATAGGCTCATATAAGTTTGCATGTTTGAGCATTTTCAAAGTTCCATTGATTTCAGCAGAAAAATGATAACCATGCTTAAATTTCTCTCATTTGCACTGTTTTTTCTTCTGAATCTAAACAATCTATCTTCCCATGCGCATTTATTGTACTGTCAGCAATAGCAAAAAGCCAGAATATTCCACTATTTTATTCACTTCTTCAGTGTCCTTCCCTCTTTATAAAACCTTCAGCCAAGAGATGCGTACAGATATTGTTGCAGTTTTAAGAATACTTCTCTTCTATAGTAGAATTTGTCTTGTTTAAAGAAAGTACAGAATCAAATATGAACATGAAATACAAACAGGGTGATGTTGCATTAAGTCTGATTTAAATGAGCTTAGGTTTAACCAGATTTTAGTTTCCCCCTTAATTCATATTTGAAAGGAAGATCCATGAATGTGGAAGACAGTCCTTCTTTTCAACAGTAGAACACATGAAATGAGAGGCATTTTGATCCATTTTAAACAAATGTGTGCGCAAAGTTCCATTTGCTCTAATGATAAAGTTCTCCATGTTGTATCTTTAAGACAATGTAGTACCTTTAATACTATATACCGTGTTTTCACAAAAATAAGACACTGTCTTATATTAATTTTGGCTCCCAAAGATGCACTAGGTCTTATTTTCAGGGGATGTCTTATTTTTCCACCGAGAACTTCCTGTCTTCTCCGACTGCACTGGAGGGGAGGCCTTATTATTGGGAAGGTCTTATTTTTGGGGGATGCCTTATATTTCAGCGAGAGGCAAAACTGTAAGTAGGGCTTATTTTCGGAGGATGTCTTACTTTCGGAGAAACAGGGTAGTACTAGTAAAAATCATCTGCATTAGATTGGGCTGCTTTACAAAACGCAAGGATGAGAGTTAAAAGAAAAATATTATTTGCTCTTTCAGAATTGAAGCAATTCCCTCTCTGTATTTAAAATAATACAATCAAATACATATTAAAACTTAGAGTTTATGCATTTCTTGCCTCAAAGACTATTTAATTAAATGGAATTTATTACTAGATTAAAGCCTTATTTTTATTTGTAAATGTATTTAGGTTTAATCTACCAGGATTTAATTCTGTAATGTGATGCTTATAATTATGTTTTTAATCCATCAGGTACAAGTTGAATCTAGTTTTAATGTCTTGAATTTATTTGATTTCTTTAACTTTTGTATCAGTTTTGACGGCTTTTGGAAGTTGTTCATTTTTCAGTATTTAGATAAGGCTTCATTTTATTAGTTGATTAGGAAAAGGCTAGCCTTTTGCAACTGTTTCTCTTCACTAAGTTTATAAAATAGTATTTTTTATTCCTTCAATTTTCACCTCTTTTCTTACTGGTGACATGTTTACAGGGGACTTGAAGTAGTAGTTCACTGCTATATACAGAACTGTATGTATGCAAGCAGAACAGTTCTAATTGCTGATTAGAGGGATTGAGCATTTATTTATATTCATATCATATTTAAAAACCACCTATCTCCCTCATAGAGGGAGTTTAAATAAATCTTTTCAAAGGTTGGCTACCGGCAGTGAAAGAGCTCTTTGAAAGTTGGAATTAATATTTGTAGATTATTGAGGATTTTTTTCTTCAGTGTTTTATAAGGTTATAAACTATTGGAGCTGTATCATAGTTGAAGGTAAAGTAAATGTAGGGGAAAGATGCTTTTGGCTTCTAGAATGTTTGTTTAATTTATAGATCATATTTGTAAAGCTGTATATCTCATAGAATGTGATTGACAGTGCACAATAAAACCATAAAATAATATTAAAACAATACCATTAAAATATTGATGTTCTTATTAAAGGCTAAACGAAAACATTAGATATTATGAACAGTGGAGTTATCTTAGAAGATCACAGTAACCCTTGAATTTTCAGTTTACACATTACTTTTATAACCTTTACTTGATGTAGGTATATACATTTTACAAACAATAGTCAGAGGTACAAGTGGAAACCCTACCCCACCCCGCCCCACATCTCAGATTTAGACCTTTCCATAATAATAGCCTTTATAGTATACTTAGGGACCATGCTTATTGTTAGATATATTAGGTTCAAATCTTTTGAAAGAGGTACTTTGCAATGCATAAGAGCATTGAATCAGTAAAGCGCTTGTGTCATTTTCCAGATTTGTGTGGTTGCTTCATAAGCCACGGTTAGTTGGATTTGCTGGTGAGTGCATACATAGCGGCTTCATGAACAAGTATGCAAATATATCTAAGAACAATGTGTGAAGTGGCTGCTGGAATCTGGAAAAGACATATCTGCTTTAATGAGATGCTGCACTACTTTTGAAAGACTTGCATAGCCCTGTTGGATACCACCTCTAAAACATGCCCAAGGTTAGGCTTTCTCTTGTTATTCTTACAACTGCTGTATTATGAATTTCCTTGGAAATTGGATGTGGGAAATTGAGACATCAATTTGCCTAATACTACTTGGTCAGTTCAGCAGAATTTTAACCAGCTCCCAATCCAGTCCTCCTCCTTCTATACCCTTCCATAAAGAATACATTTATGTTGAATAAAAAAGCATATCCGGAAATTGGTATTAACTGGGTTGCTCTTCTACTTCTTTTGCAGGGCATTGGGTCCACAATGGCCACAACTTTGCCCAGAACCCTTGGTGAATTGCAGCTTTATCGCATCCTGCAGAAAGCCAATCTCTTGTTGTACTTTGATGCCTTCATTCAGCAAGGAGGGGATGACGTTCAGCAATTGTGTGAGGCAGGTGAAGAAGAGTTCCTTGAGATCATGGCCTTGGTTGGCATGGCTAGCAAACCTCTTCATGTCCGAAGGCTTCAGAAAGCTTTAAGAGACTGGGTCACAAATCCAAGCCTTTTTAACCAGCCTCTCACTTCTTTACCAGTCAGTAGCATTCCAATATATAAGCTACCAGAAGGATCGCCAACTTGGTTGGGAATATCCTGCAATAGTTATGAACGGAATAGTAGTACCCGCGAGCCTCATATGAAGATTCCAAAATGTGCTGCCACGACGTGTGTTCAGAGTGTGAGTCCTGGCAAATCTGACGGAGTGGGGAATTTAGTGCCACAAAACAGTAGCGAGCAGAGATTGTGGCAAGGACACCATGGAACAGAGAGTGAGCACAGCCTTTCCCCTGCGGACATTGGTTCTCCATCCTCACCAAAGGATAGCACAGAAACGTTGGATGCAGCTGCAGCTCTGTCAGTAACCGAGTGTGTGGAACGCATGGTTTCCACTCTCCCCAAAAGTGACTTGAATGAAGTGAAAGAAATGCTGAAAATCAATAAAAAACTGGCCAAAATGGTTGGTCATATCTTTGAAATGAATGATGAGGACCCTCACAAAGAAGAAGAGATTAGAAAATACAGTGCAATATATGGCAGGTTTGACTCAAAGAGAAAAGATGGCAAACATCTCACCCTTCATGAGGTAAATTGGGGACTGGTATTCTCTGCTGGTTCTTTCTCAAACGCCTCTTGAGGTATTTTTCAAACACGCACCCCCAAATCAAATTTGCTAGGGGAGCATTGATACTAATCCAATTTTTATAGGCAGGAAGCACTTTTAATAAATTATTTTTATAGATGTATTGTAAAAATATTTTTAACTAAATGTAATACATTAGGTGCTTTTGTGGAGGACACGTTAAAGAAAATAGTGCTCGGAATGAAAATTGAATATTTTTTGTCATTCCAGAACTTGGAATTGACAAACTGACATCTTTTTAAATTCATGTTTTGATTGCTTCTTTTGGAAACTTCTACAGTAAATTCACATTTAGATATTTTAAATATCTTCCTTTAAAGAGAGCTTAATATAAGGAGCTTGATTAGTAATTATCTGTTTTAAAGTGTGCTCTGAAGTTGGGTTTTCCATGCATTTAGATTAGCAGAAATGTTGGTAAATGAAGAAAGGATTTTCAAGAGTTTTGATTTCTCTTCAATCAGAACTATTTCAGTCCCAAGGAGATGGTCAGCTCTTCAGAAATACATTGTATATTTGTAAAGCTTTCATTCACTTCAAGGGCAGCTCTTTTGTATGATATATTGCATCATTTAAATTCAAGTTCAAGATGATTACACTTTGAAGTACCCATTTGTATTGAATTTTGCTGAAGAGTAGTGAAACAATTGAGTGAATGTATATTTCCAATGGTATAAGCATAATCTTAACAATTAATGCATTTTATTTTCATTTGATGATAAGAACTAAATATTCCTTTAGAAAAAGCAAGAAAACAAAAAAAATTGTTAACTGTATCTAATAGAATTTAATATGTCAAGATCTAATGACATTGGATATTTTGAATATGTTCAAGACATTGGATTGTGAACAAAATTATAAACTGTTTTATATAAAAATGTCTCTCTTTCAGCCTTGGTTGTTATCTTTGCAGGCACCATGTAGTTAGTCTATGTTAAAATCCTTGAGGTTTTGATAATTTGCCTGTGTCTACTTAGAATAATTGGCTTTTAAAAGCTGACTTTTATTCTTTTTTTTCATAGAATGTAGCATACAGTGGAACTTCCTTTGATTATTTTTCATTAACAGTGCATTCATTTATTAATTGGTATAAGTAGTTTATTCTCAGCTATAACTGATTTACTAGTTAATGATACAGTTTCCTATGCATTTTCCTGGTAGCCATGTTCACTAAAGTCAGTGGAGCTTAAACTTCTAACTAGACATATGTAGCATTGCACAGTTAAGAGTATTTCCTCAATTTTGGATAAATGATAGACCAGTTTACCAGCTCTGTTGATGATTTCCTGCCCAATCCCAGTTAATTTTGTTATAACAGTTCTTCCTTTTGTAAAAAAAAAAAGAATATGGATACGTTGCTTTGGTTGCTGAACATTGGTGCATATATATTTTATGTGCATGAAATGTTCTATGGATTTGCATATATAGAGTTTTTGTATGTTGGAGATTTTTTTACTTCGATTTGTAACATGTGGCTACATTTGCAGCTATTTTTTTCATGTGATCTTCATAACAAATATAGCTTACTGCAGTGAAATAACAATTCAGAGCCAACAAACATTTGTTTTTCTGGTCTATTTTTTATAGATCAGGATCCTTGAAAAATGTGCCCTATTTTACTTGTTACACACTTCCACCACTTTACTTCTGAGCAACAAACCTGTCAGAATTTAAGATGATTTACAATAAATACTGCTTAGGTATGAAAAACATAGCCTTGTGATCCTTCCTTATTTACCATAGGAAGGATAAATAAAATTAGCTGTGAAAGTAATAAGCAGAATGAATGCTTGGTCTTTGGCTTTCACCTCCTATTTGAACATCTTTTTAGGTTCTGGAAGAATCTACAACATAGATTTCTCCTCTATATTATCTTTCCTTAATCCCAGCATTAATGAGCTTTCTGTAGTTACTTTGTTGATTTCCATTGCAAATTTATAGGAAAGGTACACTTTCTGAAGCTATCTAAATAATTCAATAATTTAATTTGAATTTGTATAGAGAATGAGGACTTCATCTCGCACTAAGTTTCTTGAAGTGGCCTTTAACAAGCTTTCCTTTCCTCTGATTTCCAACTCTTATTTGCCCCCCCTCACTGCTAGCTTCTCTGTAGATTGTTGAAGAGAACCCCATCTTTGTGCAATTTAGGATCATTATGTGCTAGAAACAGAGCCTGTGTCTTCAAGCATCTCTAGTTTATCAGCTACTGGTTGTTTAGTCTTCTTATCTAACCTCTGTCTTTGGATTAGTGTACTATGCCATGCATATTCTAGCTGGTATTTACTTCTAGGATGAGACAGGAACTTTTCCCTCCACAATCATGTATTTGCTTGCTCGGAAAGCAGTTTATGATGTGTGCATATGTAATCAAAAACTATTTAATCAGATTCCGAGCTATATGCTGTACAGTTTTTGGAATCCAGATTACCTCTCTTTATAAAAACTTGATTGTCTGATATTGGGGAAGTCTAGATTGATTTGAACATGTAGATAATTTTGAGCTGATGGCCTAAATTTTTGTCCATTAGATTGTTGGGAAAAATCTGTCTTGTTTGAAGTATAGGACATGTGAAAAAAAGGAGTTCCAATGAAGTTGTTTTCCACAAATTCTGTCAATTACCATAAAAATTCTTCTGACATACAAGCCCATACGTTTCTGTATTTATATTAATGAAACATTAAATATTTAATAATAAAAATATTACATTAAATATTATTTGGGAGGGGGAATGGAATAAGATTTTTTTATGTACCTGAATGAATACATTTGAATCCATCCTTTTATTAAAATAAGTAGAATATAAACGGGAAGTGTTATTTTAAAATACTTCTTTCTCGTTTGCAAGAGGGTTAAGCGAGCTAAGTTGCAGTAATTATTTCCATCTTCATGAGGACCACAGCATCTGTTTTGGTATGGGAGGATGGAATGACAGTTGGAGTAATAGTGTTAATTTGGTCAATTGTTGACAGCTTTAGAATTTTAGAGGGAATTGACTGGCTCAGAATGCATTTCGGTGATTACTGGCTTCAGGCTTCAGTTTAAAATTTCAGCTTATTGGAAATTTAATTCATCATGAAATAAGTATAATGTTTTTTGTACTGGCAAAAATTTGTGAAACTCACTCTTAAATGATTTAAACACAAGCATCACATTTATTTATCAAGTCTTCCCTTTTCACAAGAAGTGACTGTAAGGCAACATAGAGCAAAAAAAAATATAAAACCATAAGCATGTCAAACGTACTCATGTTAAAAAAGTTGAAGTAAAAAGCAAACACAAGAGATTTGAGCAGTAATGGAGCCACCGCAAGATTTTACTGGTTCCTTGAGACCCCAGATCTGATAATATCAGGTCTTGAGGGACTTCTGAAAAATAAGAAGGGATAGAGTTGCCCAAGAGACAAGGTCTGCAGCATGCCTCCCTTACTGGATCTGATGAGATAAGCACATGTAACCCAGGGAGAGACAGATAGCTCAGTTCCAAGCCATGAAAGCCTTTAAAGGTCAAAACCAGCATCGTAAATAGGACCTGGAAGCACACTGGCAATTAATGCAACGTGCAGACAAGATGCATAATGTGCTATTCTAGAAGCACACATAACTGCTTGCACTATTGCATTTTGCATCAACTGAAACTTTTGGATACCTTTCAAGGGCATTACAGTAATCTGATCAGAAGGTGACTAGGGCATAAGTAACTATAAGCAGAGCCCCCGATCAAATGGGTATAACTGATGACTACTTGAAGCTGCGCAAAGGCCCTTGTGGCTACAATTGCCACTTGCTCTTCAAGCAGGAGTTGTGAGTCCAGGACGACCAAGATTATGCACTGGGGTTGTGTAACCCCATCTAACACTAAAGATGACTAGCCCAAGAATCATTAAACTCGAAGCTATTCAGTTTTGCCAGGGTTCAGCTGAAAGCTGTTGTTCCCTATCCAGACTGTCATAGTCAGACACCGGGTAAAATGACCCATGTATTGACTAGGTTCGCAAATCATGCTAAGTCAAGTTTTGTTGAATTATGCATTGCTGAATAAATTAGATCTGAAATCCTTGAATTATAGGGGATTCTTTTTGTGAGTCTATTTAGAACCAAGCAAAGGGTACTTTCTATTTATTAATTCTATTGAAAGATATCAATAGAAGGGAATGTATATCAAATCAGTATTGAACTGGACTCCATGATGCTTTCTGAGCTTGGTTGTTCACTTGCAGACATTTCATTAATAGACTAGGTAACATCTTCAGTGCTAGTGTTAGAATAGTTTTATTCTTGATAGTTCTTTGATTAGAGTATTGTTTTCTGTCTCATCATTTGTCTGATGTTAATCACTGCTTACCAGATTGTTGTTGCTGGCAGGGCAAGCTACTCTATATAAACAGAGAGCAAGCCCTACACTCAATATATCGACAATGTTATCTAGTTGAGTAATGAAATAATCATGCTCGCATAGCACCAAGGTGAAAGATATTTCCTGATTGGGAAATTATTTTCTGTTTGCTCCAACTCTTCTAAATGTCTCTACAGAATTTTCAGTAAACAAACCATTTCTTTGTTATCCAGCTGTGAGGCATAGGATCAGTAAAATTAATTTAGTTTGTTCACATTCTATTTAGGGGAAAAACATTTCCCAGATTATAATGTATTTCATTAAATGATCTGATTTGTCATAAAATTAAATTACTTGTGCATTGAAAGTCTTACATTGGTACTCTAGTCTTACTGTCACTCCATTCCTGGTTCGATGCATCAGTTAACCTTAAGAATTTAACATTCCTAAAACTTTTTTTTTAAAGAATGCATTAACAGGAGTGTAACTACCTTGGTTATTTTAGTGAGGCTTAATAAAAAGCCATTTTAGCCATCTATTTCATTTTATTTGCTCTTTCTTAATAGATTGTCAAATCTGCAGCTGAAATAATTCTTTTGTTCATGTTTATTTTATACGTTTTTGACAGCACTGAAATTCCATAGACTATTTCTGGTGACATAGATAAGTAAGAGTAAGAGAGATGTCATTGCTTTCAGTTGCTTCCTCTCTTCTTTTATATAAATTAGAGTTCTGATGAAATATTGTTTTTGAAAAGAAATAAGTACTTGAACATGTTGGAATAAAAATTAAAAATTAAGAAGAATTATGTTTGAATTTGTATAAAAATGTGACATATTTCTAGTTTCTTAGGTGTCAACAAAACAGATTGCTCATAATAGCATCCTGTCTTTGCTAATAAACTTGTCATTCTTTGAAAGACAGTCCTGTAATCTTGATTCCGTCCATTCAGTTTATCCCTACTTCTGTTTCCCTCATCCTTGCCAACATAATCATTTGTTCTAGGCTATCAAGCTACTTGTATCATGACCAAAGTATGCGGATTTCTGCTTACCGGTCGGTATTTACAAAGGCTGTTGTACCATGGTGGAAATGGAATGTTGACTGCTAATAAGCTTGAAATGGTCCATACCAGTCTTCCATGATTTTAATTATATGTCAGCACAAAAAAAACAAACAAACAAAAAAAAACAACTAGCACAGTATATAAAAAGTCAACATAAAAGTTATG
>JANHFO010003414.1:104595-115020 GCA_032468095.1 Pareas carinatus
AATAATAGTTTGTCATGTACTACTGAGTCAAAAGCTTTGCTGAAGTCAATGTAGATTACATCTATTGCTTTGCCTTGCCTATAACTGACATCCTCACCATTCAGCCAGTCTGTTTAAGTAAATGTTGCCAGTTGTAGGAAAGCATTTCAAAGCCTTAAAATGTAGCAGGTATGCTCAGTATCAGATGACTATATTTAGTGAATTTAGGAGGAAGTGTCCCTGAGGTCCTGTATGCCCACTTTATGCTAGACAACACACAGTGTATATTTTACTAATAGCATTGTTTTGTATCTTGGCTTCTGATTATAGTGGTATTAATATTTTTAATATAGTTATATTTTATTTGTTTTCTATTTGTAATTTCCTTATTGCTTTTGGTGCTTAATGTGAGCTGCCCAGAATCATACACGGTATGTGAGAGGGGCAACTATAAAAATCGACATAAACAAAAGTTTTTTTATACAACGTGAGCTCGCTTAAGTTGCCTTTGGTTATGAGAGGATCTGGAGCTGTCATCTTTAAATCTTGCCATCATTGTAATCTTTCCAACCATTTTAAGACCCCAAGTTAGAGGTTTGGAAGTTGGCAGTTTTCACTACCAGGGCTTGTTCCTCCAAAGACCTGAAGTCTACGTTTTGAGGGTCGCTGCTTCTAAGAATGTGCTGCTCCCTTTCCGTCATAGTATCTCCACTATGGTGGCTTTAATAGGCTTCCATTTTTTTCAATAGTACAGTGTAGTACTACCAGTATGATACTACCATGGTTTTGTATGCTAGCCATTGGTTATGTTGTCTATATGTACTGGTTTTCAACAGTACTAATTTTCTTTTATTGTTCTTGCAGAAGGTCTCGGTATTTTGAAAGATTTTCCTCACTCGGCTTTCAACAACCTTGAGCGGAAGGTCATAAAAACCGAGCCAGAAGATACAAGATAGATATATTGCTATTGGAAAAGAGTTCTTTCCAAATAAAGCTTTGAATGGAAAACAAATCAAGCCTTAATAACCAGCGTTGCCTCGTTGAAAAAAGGGATTTCATAGCCAAAGCCTAAGAACTGGAACAGTTATATTGAGGAGCTGAGAGACAAGCGAAATTGCAGCACAAGCAGTGAGTGCACACCTGAGGAAGGAGATTCCTATGTGGGAAAGGCTCACAAAGTAATACTGTGGAGCCTTGTTATTTAAGAATGTATTATACGTTTGAGTAACGTAGTGTTTTTAAACAAGTGTCATAATACGTATTATGTTGAGTAGAGGTGGCTGCCATTATTTTTACTTGAAATGTCAGTATCTACTTTCAATAGTTACAAGTCCAGTTTTTTAAAAAAGAAACCTTAGTTTGGGTCATGGGTAGAGAAAGGTGGGGGGGAACGTAGTGTAAGACACTTAAACCGCAGGATCGACGTGTTTATTTTTTAAAGTGAAAAAAAAAGCAATTCCATAAAATGTTATAGGAATATAGCATTTAAAAGAGCTGACTGTATTATAACAGGCATTTTTTTATGCTCAGTGTGTAACATTCTCAGAGATTTCAGGAATGTCTATATGTAATGTATTTATTTACACTGTATTCTTGTCTGCTATTAGGACTGAAAGGGAGAGGAAGAAACACAATATTGTTTCATACTATAAATAAGCAGGGAAGGAAAAAATAAACAAAAATATTCATCCCATGGAAATTGCTTGAGTAGATATTCAGATGAAGACTGGCAGAGCACTTGAAATGCTGTCACCGGTTTTTGAACATTCCTAAATATTGTTTTTCTTTAAAAGTTTGAATACTCCAGATAAATATAATGCCAGAAAAGCAACCCAATGAATTTATATCCTGTGCAATAATCAGTAAAAGAGGAATAATAGTGGATAGATATTCCATTAATAGAGGAGGATATAGGATCAACTTTACCAATCTTGTTGACTTCATTCATATATCATATCCTACCTATCACATACCGATACATTCTGTTTTGTATGAATAAAGAATTGGGATCATTATTTATTTAGGCCGGGGCTTCATTTGTATGTATGATAGTGCCCCATTTGGTTTACAGTAATGAAGAGGCATCCATTTCCCTTCCAGGCTCCTGCATATTGTGTATACTACCAGTATGACATCTGAATTTGCATAAAAAGGTCTCTCTATTCAGGGCACATAAATTCTGCAGTTATAGTAATGCAATTAAATAAGATTTTGTTCAATCTTCGTCAACCTAGTGGGTGATAGGAGTCACAGTACAGTATTTCTGGAGGGCACTGAATTGGAAAGACTGTTTGGGTTTATAAAAAGCTGAATTTGCCTACAGTCGATTTGTCAGGCAGGGGGTGATGACGGTTGGTAATGGAAGTGCTGCATATTCTTGTTAATCTTCCATAATGCAGTATTGCTTCTCATATTCGAAGATTGTGATCTACATATTAGCAGTTAAAGAATCATTCCACATAGTATGTTGAAGCTATTAATATTGTGTGAGGAAAACCTTGTCATTCTTCAATTGGGATCAGTGTAAAACATTTTTTTAGTAATTAACTTGATTTCGTGGGGAAAGGCTTCATGGTAGAAACATCAGCGTGTGTTCCTATATTGCAGCTTTTTTTAAAGCAAATAGTTTTTTAATTGCATTGTGCCATTTGATAACAAAATAATTCCAATAAGAATATGCGTTTTAATGGATCAAAACACCATATTTGACTTCAGATGGTCAGTTTCATTATTGCGTGAATTAATAACGTTAATATATGTCCATGCTTCCAAATGTGCTGCTTGATATTAGTGAAATCACAAGGTATAACAGTAATAACAGAAGAATAAGCACACATCAATAGGACATTTTGTTCAATAAAAGCCAATATAATGTGATGTAATAGAGATCTTTTTTCTTTTTAGTTGTAATTGACCTAGTGTAGCTATGATATAAAAAATAAGGTATTTGCTTTTTTTAACATAGAGCAAATCATTTCATGCCCCAAACACATACTGTTTACTTTGCTTTTTGTTTTTGTTTTTTTAATTTGCAGTATATTTAATAGAGCCTTGTTGATTTCTATGAAAGCAGGCCTAAGCAGCTCAGTATGGTAACTATGTTCACATATTGTTTTACATTATTACATGATTTGCTTATTTATGTCTTCGTGTGGTCTGCCATTGTACTTTGTAAACCGTAGTTAAATGGTTAAGTGTGATCTGTGAAAGCAGACATTTGTAGTTTATTCAACCAATCATAGCTAACAATATTGTGGACTAGTGCAATGTAGGACTCCAACACTCAACTCTTTACTATTTGATGTATACTATTATAGAAATAAGAACTTGATTAAAATGCTCAGAACCCTCCACTTGAGTCAGAAAGCACATGGAGAACTGTTTGCCTCCCTCAACCCCAAAATTTTCTTCCAGGAAGAAGTGTGTGTTATAAGTAGTTTTAACTTCAGCGTGCACTTTTCTGAATGCATATATGAAATAGCTCTGAGACAGCCTTCCCCAACCTAATGCCTTCCAGATAAGTTGGACTAGAGTTATTTTTCCACCTGAACAAGGTGATTGGAGGTAATAAGAATGATAAGCCCGCCTTCTAGAAGGCACTTGATTGTGTTTTTTTTTAAAAAGTTTTCACCCCTTGAAGCCAGTTGATAGGTTCTTTGTAGAAAGCTAAAAATGAAGAGATTAGTTGATGGCAATAGAGCCAAATGTCTTGTTTTTAAACTTTTTGATGGTGGTGGTGATGGTCATGGTGGTGGTGTAGTATTAAAGAGATCTGGGGGAGGGGGGGTAACCAAAGTGATCTATGTTTGTCTGCATTTGCATTCTTGTTTTCTGAATTTTTGTGCCTTGTTGATTATAAAATAAAAATCACTTTGGTGAACTTTTTCCTTGTCTGTCTCTTTTTTTAAAAAAAAGGTAGCCTATGTTTCAGAAATTGTAGCTTATCATCTGCATCTCATTAGAGACTTGAACACTATTTCTTAAATTGCAAAATTATTCCTCCCCCTCTCAATGAACATGGATTTTCCCATCATTTGACCGGAAGCGAAGAAGCTTCTAGGTTGCCTCTTGAAAAGCATCTTTGGGACAACCATGACCTGGATGACTGAGAATCTTCATAGACACGAATATGAATTTGCTTACAGTATACAGATTGATGAAACGGGCATATGAAACTCGGAAGTTACATTTTCTGGTAAATGGAACTGTTTGTTTCAGTGTTTGGTATTTATAATGCAGCGTTGGTAGAATCAAAATGAAACATAAAAGTTCTTTCCAAAAACATCCAGGCTCGTATCTGCAGAAATGAAAACACCCCAATTTGATTTATATTTTCTTTGTTCCTTTGACGTTATTCTGATCTTTCACAATATATTAAACATTCTTAATTCTTACTTGGCATTTTTGTCTGCTCAATGTGTATGCATATCTAGTAGCATGTACCTTCTCATTCAAGACTCTAAATACACACTTTTTCAGACACACATGAACAAATAAAAAAGAATATGATTGCTTTAACTGATAGCAGAAAGATGCTATGTATGTTCAATACCCAAAGCTTCCTAATCATTTTTAAACAGGTACCATTCTAACATGTCTAATGAAAATGGCTGAATCTCTTCTCCCATAGACCATCTAGAAACTTCTCAGACTTCTCTGCTATAAAGGAAACTGACCTTTCAGAAGTTGGTGAACTGTAACTCAGCAGCTCCAGGGAACATTGTCAAAGGTGAGGAATGATATGGATTGTCCCTCAGCAACATCTTATATGCCAGGCAGAGATATTCAGAGGCTTCCAATAGTTTATATCAAAATGATGAGAGGCCAAGACAAAACAAATTCCACTCCTTTCACCCATGTACATCACAGAATGTGTCCAAACAGTGCAGAGCTTGTATCATGAGAGTGGGATGTTGCTTTCACTGTGTGCTCCCCTTTAATCCTCCCATAGACCTCTGTGATGCCATGTACCCAATTCCAGATATTGCTATTATTATGCCCACTAGCACTTTATGGAATTATCCATACAGATAGTTTAAGATATTTTGTCATCCAACTAAGGGATGGGTAGTCAAATATTCTCAAGAAAAACATCTCAGCTATACCTGAAGTCAGAATCGCAGCTTACAGGACGCAAGAGTAGGGTTTGTAGCATATCTGCTTATCTTCTCAGCATGTTCTCAATCTCAATATCTGCTGTTGGAGGAAGTTGCCTTATACTGCATAATTATTACTGCTGTTGGATTGCTGCAACACACTCCACATGTGGGTGCTCTTAAAAATCACATGGAAGTTACAATTACAAGCATCCTTGTGACTGCTCACTTAGTGACCATTCAAATTTACAACAGACCTACCTTGGGGCTATTTATGACTCGGATTCAACATTCCAATGATCTGGTGCCCCATGATCACATGGCTGCACTGCAGACGATTGGCCAAAGGACTGCATTTAAGACCATTTGCAGTGTCCCACGGTAATATGACCAACCATTACAATCTACAGAAATGATGGGCAAGCTCCATTATGGATCAAAATTGAGAGCTATCAGTAATCCTGAATGCAGGAGCATGCGCAGTGAAGGGTGTCCACGTTAACCCCCTATTGCACTGGCTCTCAGTTTCCTGGGTGCAATTCAAGGTGCTCATTAAAGCCCCATATAGCAAAGAGCCAGGTTACCTGTAGGACTGGATAATGGCACCATCCTAAAGCCTTCCTTTAAATCCTGATGTCTAATGGGACATAGGAAGTGTGCCTTTTCTGGGACCGCCCCTGCCCTACAAACACTCTTCTCCCTAATACTTGATACTCGCCACTTTAACCTGAAAAGCTCTTAAGACAGGGCTTTCCTCCCAAGCACTGGGATAGGGTGAGATGAATGAGATGATTTTGTGGGTTGCATGGTGAAAGTAGCTAAGGTACCACATATTTTATTTGTGTTGGTTTTGGTTTTAATACTTGTGGTTTTAATATTTTTTTACTGCAGATAGATGTCTTTTTCCCCCGTTGTGGGCTACCCAGAGTTTGGTACAATATCGACAGCTATATAAATAAAATAAATAAATAAATAATAAACAAATAGTATTATTCACCTCTTTGATTAGACAAAACATAGTATCTACATTTATGGTTGTGTGGAAACCCCTTAGAGATCTTATGCATGAACAGAAAAAAAGCACATGATTAATGGCCTTGATGAGTAGGAAAGAAATAATCCTGGGTAACAGAAAAAAATGAATATTTTTTAATAATCATAGAATAAGAGATCTTGAATTGTACTTATACTTGCTGCAAAGGAGATCAGAAGCTTCTTTTTTCTTTTTTCTTTTTTCTTTACTATTTCTGTTTATTAATTTTTAATTAATTAGCTTTATGTGCTTTATAAAACTGTAATGAAAATTATTTTAAAAATAAGTATCATTTTTATATTGCTTATTTATTTCAATGTATTAGCCGCTCGACCCCAATGGATTCTAGAGGGTTTACAACAGTGAAGGCGAACCTTTTTGAGACCGAATGCCCAAACTGCAACCCAAAGCCCACCTTTTTATTCCAAAGTGCCAGCACAGCAACACACACACACTGTGATGTGCACACACACTTGGTGATGCCCCCCTGTGACAACTCTCCCAGCAACATAATTACACATTTTAGTGTGATATTTGTTCCTCCTTTTGAGAGAGAAAATGAGAGAGAGACAGAGAGAGGAAGAGGGAGAAAGAGAGGACGAGAGGAAGAATGAGAGAGAGAGAATGAAAGAGACAGACAGACACACAAAAAGAAAAAGGAAGAGGGAGAAAGAGGGACAGAGAGAGAGAGAGAATAAGAGAGAGAGAGACATAAAGACAGACAGAGAAAGAGAGAGAGAAAACAGAGAGACTGAGACAGTGGGGCAAGCCAGTCAGCCAGCCAGGGCTGAGAATGAGAACTGCTCACCAGCCTTCGGCTTTTCCTAGGGCAGCTTCTCTGGGAGCGGCGGAGTGCTCTCTGGCAGCCCGGGTGGCTTCTCTGGAGGCCCAGGCAGCTTCTCCACAGGTTTGCTGCTGAAGATTTTTTGTTTTTTTACTTTCCTGGGTGAAGGCGCGCGTGCTGGCAGAGATGGCTCTGTGTGCCGGCTGTGGCACCCGTGCCATAGGTTCTCCATCACTGGTCTATACTGTTAGGGCCAGGAAAGGCAGTGGCTAAGAAAAGAAAGTTCAAATCATCATGGAAGCCTTGTAAGGCCTAAAGCATCTGCTCTCTCCGAACCTCCTTGGTTGCAAGATGGAGATAATAATTTGTACATTCACATTATGGACTTTTTGTATGCCCTACTGAAATAGTTCAATAAAAAAAATGTTCCAACCAATCAACATACTCAGCAAATGTAGTAATAGATTGAGAATTGTCCACCTTCTGTAGTCCAATATCTGAGCTAGGCTATAAACCAAAGCCAATTCAACCAACCAAACTCAACATTCAACCTTTTTTCTCACGCCACTAATTGAATTGTGGCGGCTGATATAAAACATTTATTTCTTAGACTATTATGTCTTCAAAATGTATGTTTTAATTTTCTTAACTAATGTTATTTCAGAGAAGCTTCATTCTTTCTGTTACTTAAAAAATTAGAGATAATTGCCTTGCTGAAAGAATGTGGTAAGGAAGAGAGAAGATGTACTCAGTTAATTTTTCTCCCTTTTCTTCAGCAAAAGTCATCATTTTAATAGTAAATGGTCAGCTTTCTAAATCTCTTAACTTTGCCTCTTCAGGAAGTAGGGGGGAAAATGTAAAGCAAGGAATTCTACAGTACTGTAATCTCAAAGGGCTTCTTGGACTTTACACTCAAAAGACCTCCCAACAATTAACACTGAAGCCTCTGAGGTAAGTTGAGTGAATATGTGCATCACATTGAAACACTTTAAAATCCTGCAATGACTCATTTATGTTCCCTGAAAAAGCGTACAATTCATGCGCTTGGACTTTAACTGCTTCAAAAACACTGTGTTACACCCACGGGATCCTAGGAAGGCAGGCCCAGTCTTGTATTCTTTCTTTGTATTGCCCCGACCGATTGCTCACTCAAGAATAAGTGCGTAGGACCAAGCTGAGTAATAAGCCTGTAGGTGGAATCTCACTGCTACCCACTGTTGATTTGTGGGGCCACACATAACTGCTAACCACAATAAAGCGAAACAAGTTTAACTATAGGAAGAGGTACAATGCCTTTGTCAATCTGTTTCTGCTGCAATCACAACCGCACTAGAGACCATGGCCACCTTGAACATGTTGACAGTAGTGATGGGAATTGCAACCCAACATTATTAAAGGTTGAATCGTGGCAGAATCTTCTCGATGGCTTTGCATGTTGTGTTCCATTAACCAGTTAGTATGTGGGCATAAAGTCACAAAGCAAGCTTCAGCTTTTTTAGCAACACAGCGCAACCATAACTACATCTGGGGCTGGATTTTGGATGGGTTGCCACCCTAAAAGTTAATACAAAAAGGAAGTGAAATAGTACTGTTATGACCCGTAGTAGAATACAGAAGTAGTGGGGCTGTATTTGATGGGTGAATCGTTGTGTCCGTTCTGGTCCCAAAGTTACAAAATAGCTGACATAGTTGACTCTGCTATAGAGAAGTTCCCTGAAGATCGGCTCCATCATGACTCCAAAAACTCAGAAGATAAAATATCTGGTCTTCATGATCTACCCATATTGGATCCTGCATCGCTGACATTGTTTCTTTACTGAATTCAAGTTTCTAAGACATTTGCCTTTAAACCGTATCAAAGAAGTGCAGAATGAGAGGCATTTCAAGAAGGAAGAGTTTGCAGCAGAAAAACAATGGGCATGGAAGGGACTAAAAAACCCTGGCAAAATTCCTAGAACTTTAGAATAAAATGGAAACAAATTTAAAATATTTTTCACTTTCACAAGGCTTTGTACAACAATGCCAACAGTTCACAAGATTTCACACAAGCAGCATAAAATCTTGTGAAATGTGATAATCTTGTAAATTATGACTACATTCAGAGACATAAATTATAACCATGGTGCCATTAAAAAAATAGTGTCTGATGCCTGAAAAGATGGCTGGCCCTGGATTAATACAGTGTGTGATAATGCATTGCACCATGTATTAATATAATATGATAATAAATTCATTAATCTTAAGTCTTTCTGTTATCTCTGTTGCCTGTTTACATCATACAATGAAAACTTGATTATGTCCTTTGTTTAGTTTATGCAAAAAGGATACCTCGCAGCAAATACTATATTTAATTTTTGATTTTCTTATTTTAAAAAATCTAAATATCCTGTTTCCATTTTCTATTTGGTTTCCATTTCTTGATAGGGGTGTTTATGACTGATTTGCATGCATATATTATATGTGCATGCAAACATTTGCTTTTATAACTTGAAGATACACTTCAATGTTACTTTACAATAATTTATTTAGCATTCATATTAGAAACAAAAATCTATTCATTTATTTCTTCTTTCTTCTTTGTTTCTTGTTGAATTGGCAGCAATGAAAAGTTAAGACTAATTTCATATTTTTGACATGTGACAACAAAACTTTGATGCTTTTGATGAGCACATGTTGTGGACTTTGTAATTTGTTAACTAACATAATTACTTTGTATTTTAATTTGACTTATTTTCTCTTTTAAAAATGGTGTTAAGATTCATTACAGACTGGAACATAGAAATTTTTTTATCCTATTGTTGTATGGATTGATTGATAGCTTCTAACATTCCTGTACAATCAGCACAGGAGCCCCCTAGGGCTGTGTGCTCTCTCCACTTCTCTCCCCCCCATATACCAATGACTGCATCTCAAAGGATCCCTCTGTTAAAGTATTGAAGTTTGCAGATGATACAACAGTGATTGGTCTCATTCGAGACAACGACGAATCTGCCTACAGATGGGAAATTGAACAGCTAGCTTTGTGGTGAGATCGAAACAATCTTGAACTGAACTCACTCAAAATTGTAGAAACGATAGTCAATTTTAGGAGAAGCCCTTCTATTCTATCACCTCTTACAATACTAGACAACACAGTATCAATAGTGGAGACCTTCACATTTCTAGGTTCTATAATAGCGATAGCGAATCTTTTTGAGATGGAGTGCCCAAACTGCAACCCAAAGCCCACTTATGTATTGCAAAGTGCCAGCACGACGGCACCCCACCCCCCTGGCGATGCCCCCCATGACAAGCCTCCCAGCAACATAATGACACATTTTAGTGTGATATTTGTTCCTGCTTTTGAGAGAGAGAGAGAAAACGAGAGAGAGACAGAAAGAGGGAGAATGAGAGATAGGAAGAATTAGAGAGAGGAAGAATGAGAGAAAGAGAATGAGAGAATGAGAGAGACAGACAGTGGCTTTTGATACCATCGACCATGGTATCATGCCGCGCCGGTTGGGGGGGTTGGGAGTGGCAGGTATCGTTCTTCT